>JAGFPH010001784.1:143900-176565 GCA_018207615.1 Philaenus spumarius | reverse complement strand
CTGTATCTAAGCCGTACTTACTATGACAGATCCTATGAATATTGCTCATTAGTTAATAGTTCGCTGTTTCTAAGCCGTACTTACTATGAGAGATCCTATGAATATTGCTTATAAGTTAATATTGTATTTCTATGCACAACACGGTTGTAGGCAATTACTTCTACTATTGTTTATACTTTTATCTATAACAAAATGTTACAGTAATTTTGTGATCACAACGGGCCAAACCCAAACTGATAACAATAACCGGATATCAAAATCTGATATCAATATCATTTTATTATTACGTAAAAACATCATTAAAATCATAAAGAGAACAGACCAAACCCAAACTGATAACAATAACCGGATATCAAAATCTGATATCAATATCATTTTATTATTACGTAAAAACATCATTAAAATCATAAAGACAACAGACCAAACCCAAACTGATAACAATAACCGGATATCAAAATCTGATATCAATATCATTTTATTATTACGTAAAAACATCATTAAAATCATAAAAAGAACAGACAACTGCTCTTTAAAACAACATTGACCTCGACTTTTTTTATGTTCTAAAAAATGTAGATATACAATTTAATGGTTACGACTAAACATTTCATAAAATATAAACACAGTAACAACAAAACTAGTACTTAAAAAATAACACAGTATTTTTTTCGTAGGGTCTGATTTGTCATAATACTCTAGAATTAAAAGTTTATCTTTTTAATTGAAATCGTGACGTTTCTTTTGTAAATCCGCCATGATTAATGAATGTACTGTAGGCATATTGCACGCACACTAAAACTTTGTTTCAATTAACTAATTAAATAAGCTTTATACAGTTCACTATACTATTAAAGTACACTTTAGTAAACAATGGTAACTTTCTGATTACCAAACTTAAATTTCACTCGCACGCTAAACAATGATGTAGCACTAACCTCTTCAGTTCAAAAACACAACAGAGTAATAAAATTATTTACATTTAACAAAAACTACTCTTTAGGTAAACACCTACTGCAATGCTTTCTACATTAATATTCTATTACTCGATTCATACTGTACAAAAACTGTCTGCAGACAGTTTTCCGCTCTTTCTGTTGTGCGTCATGTTGGAACCAAGTTATTTTTTGTCACTCTAACAAAAAAAAAAGTTATAACAGAAACCTAAGATAATAATAAACAATATATTACCTTTCTGCCAGGATACGAATGATCAGGACTAGATAAGTGATAACATAAATGTGATTACAATAAACGGCTTCTGCTGTACTAATAATTACTAAAATAAATTGAGTTTTATCTTTAAAAAAGGGTAATTTTGGATGAATTAACATTTGAAAAAAAACTTATTTTAAGTTTTAATTGTACTTATTAATATTTATTTGCTAATAGAATTGTTTTAATACTTAATAAGTACTTTTTACCGTAATTTGTTATCAGGTTTATTTATAATGAAAATAAAATGTAAATGATAATTTAAATATAGCGTTTTTATTGAAGTATATAACTTTATACATGTGACAATTAATACTAAAAGAATAATTTATGAAACTAACAATACATGCTAAATACAAAATTTATTGTTCGTTCAGAACAATCGAAAGGAAGTTTGATGACTAGGCCTCACCCGTTTTGTTTACTGTCTTTGTCAAACGTTTGTGAATGTGTTCATGATGTATTTCTATGAGTGAAATTGGGAAATTTAAATCAAATGCTATTTATGAAGTACATCTGTAAATCCTTCTAATTAGTATCATACATCAAGCATCTTAGGATAAAGTAAGAAGTTTGGTAGCCAACTAATAACCGACTTTTATATTTATATTTAAAAATCATCCATAAAAGCAATGATAAACTTGACTAAGTTTTACTGTGTTCAACTATCAGGTAGAACGTCACACAACTTCAGCAAGATTTTATTTGGTTAGCCAAGTTTATTTACTGTCCTAAGTATCGGACCTTTCTATTCCATACAGGATAAAATACAGTTTAGGGACTTATGCACTCTGCAGCCCCTCTACAACACGTCAGTAATGTTTGTTGGCTTTCGAATGAGTTTGTGTTTTGAATTCTTGTCTAATTTTATGAGTTTTAAAATGACGGAAAAACTTGAGTAGCAGTATTGTATTTCATTTTGCCAAAAACTTGGCGATGCCCTAGCAGATCCTATTCAAAAAGCATTTGGAGATAATGATGATGTCACACCAATTAATTAGGGGGTTGTACAATCGCTTCAAAGAAGGCTGGAAAACAAATCCCAATTTGTCAAGTTCACAATAAGCCATAACGGTGAAATCATTCTCTAAGAGGCTTTGTTCATGGAGGCCCATCGATAAGCTGTTCAGTTTTTAACATGCATAGGACATGTCGGTCTGCGAAAAGTGATTCTAGCTTTCTGAAGATTGTAGTCACTGGTGGGAGATGAACTGTGGGTATATTGGTAAGACCAAGAAGCGAAAGTCCAGTTTTTTCAATGCAAATATTCATGACCACCAGCTGAAAAAAACAAGATAGGTGCCGCAAGATCAATGTTTTGTTGACTGTGTTTTTTCGACTCATGTGGAATGGTGCATCATGAGTGTACAAAAATATTAACAAAGAATACTTTTAGAGGTTATTCATCACTTTCTACAATACCTATGGGAACTTGGTGATTCCATAATGGTAACACATCCGCCTATTCTTCTCATCAAATTCAGGCGTTTTTGTTGGAAAAAACATTCTTTAGCTACGTTTCGCAACATCTCCATGTCAATACTTTTCTGCTGGGTTTCCTTGAAATATTTTGTTGTTCCAAAAATGTAGGAAGGGCTCACAATCTAAAGAAAAGTACTTTAAAAGGGATAAGTGTTCCTATAAGAACAATAATAAGAAAATAAAAATATTTTTTCCAAGCCTAGTGTAGATCTGATACTTTTTGTACATACCCCGATAAACTGTTTTCTTTTAAATGTTTCCCTAAATCTGTCTTAACCTGCCTCATAAATATTATAGAAACCATATAAAACAAGACTTAATAAAAGTTGTAGGATGTTGACTAAATATTGTGGTGTTCTAACAGGACGAAAGTATACATAATTACATAATTTCATGTTCTACCAGCAGTATAAATTGTATATATAATTTTGTACGATGAAGGCAATGATTCTTAAAGACAGAAAGCCATCAATAAGAATTCAGGCTACACTTAAGATTGCCATCATCATTTATGAGCACGGTTCATAGATTTTTCACCAATTTGTTTGTTATAAACAGATTTTTAAAATTATTATTTACAAAATATTAAGTTTTGTAGAAAAGTTCCCAGCCGGTAATAAAACCACAATGCTGTTCAGAAACAACAGCACAGCTATTTGTCTCAAAATTTTCCTTTATCTCAAAAATTTTAACTGAGAGTCAATCTTAAAATTAAAAATCACAATCATTCATAAATAATAATTGTACAGATCCATTTAGATTCGATAACTATAAATAAAAATATTGTTTATTTCCCAGTATACATGAAATGACATTTTGCACAGTGAAACTAGCAATATTTAATATTGTTTCAGTCTTTTGGTAGCTGGCACATTTGGCAGTTTTGTATAACGTCAGGAAGAAACCTTTCTATCTGGATGGTTGTACGGGATAAACCAAATTTACTCTTTAAAATATTTTGTGAATTTTCTAAAATTACATCATTGATTGCGGTCCCATCTGCAAATAAACAAAAGTAATGATGAAATATTAAACATTTTATTTCTTTCGGCTACACTAGATATAAAATAATGCTATAAAACATTAAAATCTTTTCAACGAAATAAATACATTGCTAAATACATTATACAGGGTGAGTTTCTACTGACACCATTAACTTCGCCAGTGTGTTCTACTCACTAAATGGAATAAAAAGGTTCATATGGACCCATGTCCGATTCTCAACCGTTTGGCTGTAGTCGCGTATTTTGTGTTTTTCAAAATCATGCTATTTTGCCTCACTATTTGTTTGATAAAAATAAAACTAATCAACGTACCGAATTGCAATTAAAACCATTGGAACAAGAATTAAATTTTCTATAAAACCAAGGGTTTTTGTAATGATTTGTCAACAATAATGCCTTTCAAAATAGGAAATAAAATAAGAAGTTGGGTAAGTAAATGTTTTAGGTTACATTTCAAGACCCTTTTTTACTACTTAAATGAAACGTAAGGCAATATCAAATGAAATTAAAAACTTCCTCATTTAATAACCTTTAAAATGATGTACAAATGTTAAGTTTTACGATTAGGTATGACAGTAAAAACTCTAAAAAACTGGAATAAAACACGTTTTACTGATTTGGTTTTAACAAATAAATGTACTGAAATGATGTACTTATTTGTTTTACGAAATCAGCTGTAACTTGGTATTGGTTGAAATCAGCTGTTATAATGGTATTATAATTTATCACCCAGTCTGAATCAGCTGTTGTTAATACTATACTGCTGTAATAATTAATTGAGTCATCATTTGCACGTCAAACTGAACTAGGCATTTGACTTGTAAGATATTCATTCTGTGATATGGATCCTTTTACAAATTTAGAATATACTGATATGCATTTTGTGTACGGCTTTTGCTCCGGTAATGCGACTGAAAGCCGTCGCGAGTACAATCGTCGTTTTCCTGACAGAAGGATTCCTGATGTCAGAACCTTTACCAGGGTACATCAGAGTTTGTGTGAAAATGGAAAGTTTCCTACTAATGGTCGCTTAGTTATCAATTTTATGCAAGATGTTGCCGTAGAAGAAGCTGTGCTAGACCGAGTAGAAGAAGATCCGCGGACAAGTACAAGAACTGTGGCCAGTGAATTGGGAATATCTCAGACATATGTATCAAAACTACTTCGTAAAGAAGGACTGCATCTGTACCATTTCATCCGCGTTCTCTTGAACCGAGAGATCCTCCTCAAAGACTTCAGTTTTGCCGTTGGATTAGACATAATGATCGTGGCGACTTTCTTAAGACAATTTTGTGGACGGATGAATCGTCATTTACGAGAGATGGAGTTTTTAACTTCCACAACGAGTTTCATTATGCAGTTGAAAATCCGCATATAGCTCGCGAATCAAGCAGTCAGACAAGGTTCAAAGTAAACGTATGGATCGGGCTGATTGGGGACCGCCTAATAGGACCCTATCTTGACCTACCTACATCATTGAATGGTGTACAATACCTTCAATTCCTAAGTTAAGTACTCCCAGAGCTCATTGAAGATTTGCCACTGGCTTTGCGTATGCGCATCATCTACCAAGCAGATGGTGCACCTCCACACTTCAGCAACGCAGTTCGAGAGTACCTTAGCAACAGTTTTGAGATGTGGATCGGAAGAGGTGGAACAGTTGCTTGGCCACCACGGTCAACAGACGTCAACTCCTATAGACTACTACGTTTGGGGGCTTCCTCAAAAAAGAAGTCTACCTTACCCCAGTGCACACAGCTGAGGAAGTAAGAAATAGGATAGTGAGGGCTGCTGCTCGTCTGCGCATTGACATCAACTTAAAGGCGAGTGTGAGAGAACTGCGAAAACGAGTTCAGACATGCATTAGAGCGGATGGTGGCCATTTTGAAAACTGTCTTAAGTAGAATAGTTTGTAACCTCTTATGTTGGTTTATAATTCATTTGAATTTCTTTGTTAAAACCAAATCAGTAAAACGTGTTTTATTCCAGTTTCTTAGAGTTTTTACTGTCATACCTAATTGTAAAACTTTATTACAACAATGTAGTATTAACAACAGCTGATTCAGACTGGGTGATAAATTATAATACCATTATAACAGCTGATTTCAACCAATACCAAGTTACAGCTGATTTCGTAAAACAAATTAGTACATCATTTTATTACATTTCTTTGTTAAAACCAAATCAGTAAAACGTGTTTTATTCCAGTTTTTTAGAGTTTTTACTGTCATACCTAATAATAAAACTTAACATTTGTACATCATTTTAAAGGTTATTAAATGAGGAAGTTTTTAATTTCATTTGATATTGCCTTTTGTTTCAATTAAGTAGTAAAAAAGGGTCTTGAAATGTAACCTAAAACATTTACTTACCCCTGAAGAACCAACAAATGAAAACTTTGTTTCAGAAGTGGTTGAGCTGATTAAAGAGTCTTCAGGATTTGAACAATGTGACAAATAAAACGTTTATGAATGGCTAGAATGTGAAAAGGATGATCCTGGCTACGAATTGTTGACAGATGACGAAATAATAGCACAGGTCCAAGTGCCTGAATATGATGATTATGATGACAGCGTCTCAGTTGAAAAAGGGCCGTCCAATGAAGAAGCTTTCCATTGCTTCGAGACTGCTATTATATGGTTGGACTAACAAGACGAATGCAATGCTGTGCAACTGCTACCTTTGAAACGCCTACGAGACTTGGTGGCAAAAAACAAGTCCCAAAACTTAAGCAAACAAACATGTTCGACTTTTTCTTTTAGGTTAGTTAATTTTGTACTGTTTTTATCACATATAAGTCAGTAAACCAAAAAAGTTTATGTACTGTATGTGCCATCCCTACTTTATATGTACAGTATGACTTGAATACTCTAGTGTATCATTAAAAAGTATTAATTCTAGTCCAATATTAATAATGTGTTTTATTTGCGTCCCACCCATCCCACTACCCTCAACAAAAACTAGACTTTTTTCCAGAAATGTTCGATTATCCAAACACCCTCTGCACCAATTGTTTCGGATAATCGGCGCTCTACTGTATTTTAGATTTGTAACTCCCTTAGTTTAACAAGTAGTATGGTATACAAAATGTTCAATTTGGTTGAAGCAAAGAGGGACTCTTGGAGGCAGTACTGTGGAAGAGTTGAAACATGCTCTGAAGCTGCCAGACTTCAGAAGGTCCTCAAGGCTGATCGTACTAATGTGGTAGGTTCTCTGGAAAAACCAGATGGCTCTTACACTCGGTCGGGGTTGGAAATGCTGGAAGCCCTCATGGCATGCCACTTTCCGGACTCTGAGAGAGATGAAGAGGGTTTGTCTCTATGCACCAGTGTAGTGCCGCGTAGAGCGGATTGGAACTGTGCAAGGAGAATCATTTCAGATGGAAGTGTGGAATGGGCCATTAAGTCGTTCGAGTCGCACAAGGCTCCGGGGCCGGACGGGATTCTTCCTCTGTTCCTCAAGGAGGGATTGGAAGAGCTCAGGCCGGTGCTTGCGGAGATGTTTCGGGCGAGTCTTGCCTTGGGCCATGTTCCAAGGCAATGGGCGGTGGCTAGGGTGGTGTTTGTACCAAAGCCTGGAAGAGCGGGTTATGCTCAGGCCAAGGCATACAGACCCATCTGCCTAAACTCATTTCTACTCAAGACAATGGAGAGAATACTGGATAGAGATATTCGGGAGACAGTGCAAAGGAATTTAGCCTTGCATGAAAATCAGTTTGCGTATAGGCCAGGCAGATCCACAGATGCAGCTCTACATCAACTTGTGAGCAGGCTGGAGGAAAGCATGGAAAGTAAGGAAGTAGCACTGGCGGCTTTTCTGGATATAGAAGGTGCCTTCAGTAACACTTCACACCAGTCGATGTTGAGGTCATTAGAGGGGTGTGGGGTGAACAAAACTGTTGTAGGATGGGTTGATGCCATGTTAAGCAGCAGAAAATTTCAGGCATCCCTGTATGATGAATCTATCATGGTCAGGGCTAGGCGTGGATGTGCTCAGGGTGGTGTTCTTTCCCCCCTGCTATGGAACCTTGTAGTGGACAAGCTTCTGCGGAGGCTGAATGCACAAGGATATTACACCCAGGGTTATGCCGATGACGTTGTCATTGTGGTAAGAGGCAGAGATCTGAAGATTGTCAGTGAACTCATGCAGACTGCCTTTACTCTGGTTGAAAGATGGTGTCAGGAGGAACAGCTGGCTGTAAATCCTGGAAAAATCTCTCTTATTCCCTTTACAAGAAAAAGGAAATTGGAGATTAATCAACTGCCTAAGCTCTTTGGGCAGGAGGTAGCATTTGAGGATCAGGTAAAGTACTTGGGTATCCTGCTGGATAGAAGACTTACCTGGAATCCGCAGATGGAGAGGGTGATAACTAGGGCCAAGAATCTTATGTTTGCATGTAAGAGGGCTGTAGGTAAAACATGGGGGTTAAAACCAAAGATGGTTTTGTGGATTTACACCATGATCATTAGACCACTAGTCGCCTATGCGGCGGTAGTATGGTGGCCTAAAACAGTTCAGAGTGTTGTCGGTGGGAGGCTGGATAGTGTCCAAAGGATGGCTTGTCTGGCTGTCACGGGTGCTATGAGGTCGACTCCGACGGATGCTTTGAATGCCCTCCTGGATCTCCCTCATCTTCGTGTGTTTTATACAGGGACAGGCCAGGATGGGGGCGTATGGACTGCAGCAGGTAGGCTGCTGGAGAACTAGATGGCCTGCGGTAGGCCATTGCAAAATAAATCAGGTGGTCTCTAAGGAAGTTTTAAACATGCCGTCAGACCACATGATTCCAAAACTCTCTATTGAGAAACTCTTCAAGACAAAAATCTTCTCTAGGGAAGAATGGGAGTCTGGAAAGAGTTTGTACGACGAGCAGGATATAGTCTGGTTTACAGATGGCTCGAAAACGGAGGTGGGAACAGGGGGTGGAGTCAATGGGGTTCAACCTGAAGGCTCCACTGTCTTGTATCTAGGCAAACATGCTACTGTTTTTCAGGCAGAAGTTTGTGCGATCTCAGAGTGCATAGAAGAGAATCTTAGAATGGGATACAAAGGTAAGAACATCCTAATTTTCTCGGATAGCCAAGCAGCGATCAAAGCGCTAAATTCATATAGAGTAAAATCTAAAGTGGTTTGGCACTGCCTTTCGGCATTGATGAAGCTTAGCCAGGGGAACGAGGTTTCTGTGTGCTGGGTCCCTGGGCACTCAGGCATTGATGGTAATGAGAGAGCAGATGAGTTAGCCAGGAAAGGGTCTGAGGCTCCTCTTGTGGGCCCTGAGCCGGTGCTTGGGATTTCCTATGGGCATGCCAGAGCATCGGTTGAGATGTGGATGCAGGAGGGCAAAGACAAAGCCTGGAAGGTTTCAGGAACAGGTGGACTTGCCAGGAAGTTGTTCAAGCCAGGCAGGAAACATGCAGAAGAACTTATCTCGCTAGGAAGGGATAACATGAGATGGGTGGTTGGCCTATTAACAGGTCACTGTCATCTCAGGAAACACCTACATAGAATAGGGTTTGCTGAGGAGAGTATATGTAGGAAATGTGGAATGGCTGAAGAATCGGCGGAACACATCCTTCTGGAATGTGAGGCTCTAGGTAGAGCCAGAACTTTCACCTTGGGCCCACCAGGGCAGGAAAGGGAAACCATCCAATTAAACCCAATAGGTAGCATCTGTTCCTTTATCAGGAATACAGGTATCACTGGGTGGGAGTAATTAGGAAAATCAAGGGGGCAAAAGATCTTTTTTGGTCGACGCCGGCAGGGTTTCTGTTTAGGACCTTGCAACCCACAAAAAAAAAAGAAAAAAAAGTTTTACAATTGATCGATTGTACAATTGTTTGATATTAGTATTTCAAATTATACTACAACCTATGATACAGTCCACTTTTACTTTAACTCCAGTATAACAAAAAATACCGGTTACCGAGACAAACAGACGAGTGACCCTATAAAAGTCTGGAACCCTAAAAATGGAGAACAGGCAATAAAGTAAACAAATGTATTTAATAATACATTTATAATACTAGTTCTTTTACTTTAAAATCACATTTATACTGTTGTAAACAAAACTAACTTTAATCAATTTTATAGCATAAAAAAGTAAGTTTTATATACTAGTTAATTTGTCAATGAAATGGATTTGTTATACTTGCACAACACATCGATGTTACTACACAGTTCTGCTACCTGACTAAGACAGTGGCGGATACAGGATTTCATTTTGGGAGGAGTCATAAGAAGTCGAAAACAACATTACCAAGAATTTAACAACAACGTGTCCGGGGAATTAAAAAATATGTATTAACTCTATGGAATAGTTTTTTAATGCATTTCTAGGCCATACATATTTTCTTAAAAGAGCAAGAGTTTCTTGCAGATTAAATAATAAAATAAACCATAATTACTGAAGAGTTATGAACAGGAACGGTACTAAAATCATAACTACAACACGATCATTAAATCCACTTTGTTTCACTAAATTTAAAACAAGTAACACAAGCTTTCACTTATTGAAGTCATACAGTTCCATAAGGCGGCGCGCTCCGAAAACAATTTTAGCCCAACCAATAGAGATTTTTTATTGTTATTGAATAGCAAGCG
Organism: Philaenus spumarius; assembly: GCA_018207615.1. NCBI lineage: Eukaryota > Metazoa > Arthropoda > Insecta > Hemiptera > Aphrophoridae > Philaenus > Philaenus spumarius. The sequence goes on along the minus strand of JAGFPH010001784.1, from coordinate 166,267 downwards.
ACATCCACAGTGGCGTATAACATACAAAAAATATCAAGCAAGGAAATTTTTTATAAACAAAAATAACAATAAATTTGGACTTTTTGGGTTGTTCGTTGATATTATACAAATGTATGCAAGGATTACGATACTTCCAACGGAACATTTGTAGAGAATTAAAAAAACCTACAAAATGATTTTTGAAAACCTCGATCGGACCATTTCTCACCGAGAAAAGTCGGAAAACGCTTAAAAGTGACTATTTTTCAGAAGTTCATATCTTTGTTCTTTTACAATATTTAGGGCAGAACTTTTGGACAATTATTGTATAGTATGTGTACTTCAAACAGACGGAAGATGAAATTTGTCGCAGTAATAGTTTTTGCACAATTGCAGTATAAACAATTTAGGCCATTATCTCGCATAATGCGGAGGAGAAGAGAATGGCAGGCTGCGCGCATCAAACTGCTGTTTCTGTCACTACCGCCTTCTGGCAAATTTACCATCGGCGTCGGCCGCAAATTTACGCGTTTCGTGCTATGTTCTGAAGCATTTTTATTATACTTTATCAACCTTATTAAAAAATCGCAGATATACGAATTGTAGATTTTAAGGTCAACTTTCAGAATCCGTTTGGTAAATTTAAAACGGGCCACTCATGTTAATAGGGCGCATTATGCAAGATAATGGCCTACATTGTTCGCATTATGCCTACAAGTCCTAATTTATTGCAGTTTTTGTTTATACAAAATGCGCAAAACTCCTTGCCTGATAGTTTATGTTTTTTACATACCCTTGTGCTACCCTTAAAGTCACTGTTGATGTCTCTTGCTGTTAAATTCAATAACAAAATTAGACTTCTTTTTGCTCTATTGGCTGGGCTAAATGCGCTAAGACAATCGGTGCATTAGTACATATTTCACAGACAAGACCTATAGCTGTAGCCCATGGACAGTAAATCAGGTTTTCCTTATATCAAACGAAAATATAGAATTTACACTAAAATCCATATAAAAATCAATGTACAAGTATATCGATTTGTACCTACTACATATATCGATTACAAAATATGCTAGCTCATTAGTTGAAAAACTGTCAAATCTTAATTAATGGTATATAGAAAACTTCATATATCTAAGAAATTGTGAGAGTAACGAACGATTGGAAGAAAATGTTAGAAAGTTCAAATCTTGACGAATCCAAAGGTGACCTTATATTATTTTCAAAACCAGTCTGTCTAACGATTATGAGCCTTAGAAAAATGAAAAGTGTTGTGTCTTTTCTTTCTGTTTCTCGCACGGCGTCATCTTTTTTAGACAATTACAAACGATGATTACATAATATGTGAATATACGTTTTAGAACAAATTTGTAAATACAAAAATGTATGTTTTTTGTTTTATTGAGATTGAATGATTTATAGTGGGTGAAATATTCAACACAATCAGACGATACAATAATGCTGCCTGCCACTTGCTCGGCGGGCTGAGACGACAGTATAGTGTTATTTGGCGCTTGTAGGGTTAAATCAAGCCTTAAAAAATGTTTTGGGGGGTCATGACCCCCATGACCCTCCCCCTGTATCCGCGCCTGGACTAAGAGTTTGGTGGGCTAGTGTTAGTCATTACTAAACTGCACACTATGGAAAGGATAGATAAAATCTTCATCAGGCACATGTATAATGATTTATCTTCTAAAGAGTTTTAAAGACTATTTAAATTTAAATAAAACAAAATGTATCTCACCAACTGCTAGATGTACACTGAAAGCATACTGCCCTGGGGTCAATGACCATACATGAAGGTCATGTATAGCTTTAACTCCTTCTATACTGTTGAGCTCAGATACTAGTTCTGTATGATTAATATGTGAAGGTACAGTTTCTAAAAGCACCCATAGACTGTCCATGAAGACTCTGAATGTTGTGACCATCACCAACAATGAAAATGCAAATGTACAAATAGGATCGGCTACTTTAGCGTCCGGCTGTAAACAGAAAATTAGTTAAAAATAATATTTAATGAAAATTGTAAATAAACTAAACAATATAATTACATTAGTTTGTGAATCTATAACAACAGAAATGAACCAAACAAAAATTATTTGTTCCCCAAAATTACAGTTTTAAAGTTACAGTTACGAAAAAAAATATCTTACGACTATTAACACAATTAAGTTTTTGAAAGCCAATATCGATGGTGACTAACAAAAAGGGCCTAACCAACAGAATTAAATTTTGTTAAAGTTATTATTTATTTTCTTATTAGATAAATTTAGATTGTTGACCTGGAGGAAGGACCTAAGTGCTATTTCCTATCAATAATTTTATACTTTAGTTCATGTTTTCCAAAATAAGGGCTAAACTGATATTCTGAAGTAAAATCACTGTGCAAAAAGGACGCAACTGATACCTAATATCATTGGTTCTTATGGGAGAAGCAACCATCACTTTCAGAAATTTGGTAACAGTGATATCTAGTGTTCATAATGTTAATTATTATATATCATAACTACTATATGAATTAGTACTATCTACAGTAAAATCATTAACCCTTAACGAGCGGCTTGCGCCTTTAAATGCAAATACAGAAACATGTGCTTATAGATCATGAAACTTCCTATAGAGTGCAGGATTCTTGAGTATATTTAGACCAAATAAAAAATTTAAGCAATGTCTGTTATGCCTTATCGGTCTTGTTCTGTCGCCGGAGCAAATGCGTCTACTATCGCAAGTGTTCTCAGCGCGGCTTACGCCTATAGACACATCTGTTTCACTCACACTCAGCTGTACTTGTTTGTTTGTACTGATAGCTGACTGATATTCATTCCGAAGTTTTAGTTTTGTATAAGTTCTTGTTTTTCTTAGTTTAGTATATAATTATTTTATTTTTTAGACAACAATAAGTAATGCTTATATGTATTTAGTTTTTGAATAATTGTAAATTCTGCTAAGTTTAGTTTGAATTTTTTTAAATTCTTAAAAAACATTTAAAACAATTTTAAAATTAGTTGAGTATTTTTTGTGAGTACTTCTTAACCCTAAAAATAAAAATTTAAAAAGAACATTGAACATTATTTATGATTTAAAAATGTTTTGTGCAGAACAATACTTATTTGAATTCAAACTAACTCATTGTCCCCATTTATAGTTTATTCTTCAGTTTAAAGTTAGGTTTGCCATTTCATTGTTTAGTTTTACTTTTCTTACTACAGTGAGACCACGTTAATCCGGAACCTGATAGTCCGGCGGACCAGATAGTTTGGCACACATCAGAAATTATTTTTGAAAAAAAAAACTGTCTAAAAACTACTAAATCCTGTTTCCGTATAAAGGGCATTTAGCGCTGTACCGCAGGCAGTAGAGTCGGAAGAGTTTGGGAGAAAATTGGTAAATTGAACCATTCGGCAACACTCACTTTGTCTGCCATCTTTGCTTTGTGTCGGTCACAGTACGATTTTTCCGCTCATGTAACAGTAAACAATTTCAGTACTTTACCCATTTTACTGACTGACAAATATTTTTGTGTATAGCTTTGTGAACACTAGTGTTGTAAATATGTTTTCTAAAGCAAACAAAAGTGCTCCAAAACAAAAACATGTCACATTGACGATACACCAAAAAATGGTTATCACAAGGAGACTGGAAAAAGGTGATAGCCGAAACAATATTATGAACGAATTTAACATCCTATACTATATATACAATATTAAAAAACAAAAAGACAAGTTACAAAGATTTGTTACAATATCTGCAACTATCAAAAGTTAAGACAGACAGAAACACCTAAATCAGAAGTTTAGCCTAAATTAGAAACTCTGGACAGTGTTTTGTGTAAATGGTTCAGTGCTAAGATAGCAGAGGGAAAGGCAATAACCAGTCAACCTAGATAATCCGGCATATTTTATGATCTGCCACTGAAAAATCCCTGAGCGTGCCGGAATGTCAAGGTATTACTGTATTAATTTTAAAAAGTAACTATTAGTAAGATTTTGTTAAATTTAAAATATATTTTAGATGGTACTCAGTTATTAAGTTACTAGGGGCTCACCAACCCCAACGCCGACTCATAACGAAGCTAATACAAACAGATTATTGTATGCTCTGATATTTTCACAGAAATGATGATTAATTATGACAGAGGCACTTGGATCTAAGTAGGGTGCATAATGTAAGACAGAGATTGAAATAGACACGTACCATCCCAAATAATTTCAATTACGGCATGCGTTGTAATTTCTTCATTCATTTTTTAATAATTAATAATCAGCATTTCAAACAAATTTTGATATGCCAACTAAAGGAATTAGTATAATATGTAACACCAGATGATTGACTTATAATACAGTACATAATACATTTTGTTGATTTGTGTTTGTGTTTCCTTTTACCTAATCTGAAAAAACTGTTAGTTGCGAAGAATAACTACCTGATTCTAAATTTGCCATGTCGGTTTCTATGGTAATAAATGTAAATGCTTTCAATAAATGTGTTTTGATTCAGCATAGGCCTAACCTAAACTGATGTTAAGTTTTTGATCCGATTCAGCTGTTTTATCTGTTATAGGCCTGGGAGTGATCGCCCAAATTTTCACTATTTTGGCTTTAAAACCAAAATTTTGCCAAACCCTTTCTTAAGTGTGCGTCTATAACCCCCCATAATAATATAGCTTCAAATTTTCGTATTTTTGTCTAAAGTAGTTTTTGCTTTAAGTTGATTCTGTATCACTCAGTCAGGACATAGTCGCCAAAATAAATAGATTAGTTCAGTATTTCATTTTTATTTTTGTAATTACTTAGATTCTATTTTTAAAGCCACATTAAGGCTACATTTTTTAAAGCCACGAGACTAGCCAAAATTATCGCCGAAGAGCACGGGCGGATCTAGATCTTGAGGGGCCCTGGGAGTTACTATAATGCTGACCTCCTTGGTTTGGCCAGGGGACTACCAAGGGGTTCGCGAGGTATGGAATACTCCCCAAGAAAAGGGGGTGAGGGAAAATGACAGCATTTTTGGCCACTTAAGCGTCTTAAATTTACTTTCAAAACTCATGTATTCATCCTATAATTTTGCATTTTAGTACGCCTACCGATTTTGATGATTTTTTTGTTCAAAAGCAAATTTGTATGCAATATTTAAATAATAACATTGTATTTGTATTACAAATCTATTTCTTAATAATATTAAACAATTAAGAAATAAGAAAATAACCAAATTTAATCTAGAAATTTTGTAGTGTCAAAAAAAATGAAGGTTACATTGTAGAGTAAATACTAGTGTAAAACTGATGTTATGTTATGTATTAAAGATATTAGGTTTGAATATGTATTAGGCTCTACCATGTAAACTAAATTTGTCTGTATTTTATAATTCTATCATTTAATATTTGTATAAAACGCGAGCCTAGCAGGCAATCTGCAATATAAACTTAAAATCATCAGTAATGTATAAGTGATTTATTTCAATTTTCTATTGCGGGGGGCTTTGGGCTTTCGCCACCTTCCTGGATTTGCCCATGCTGAAAAACAATTACAAAATAAATTACGCCAGTTAATAGTATTTAAATTGAAAGATTTATTGTTTTATTGGGTTTTATCAACTTATTTATATTGATACACTGAAAATTTTATTTCTAATTTTCCATGCACGGGAAGGAACCGTACATATTGCCTATTCAGTTTTACATTTTGAGAATATATAATGTTAAATTTAATCGCAAAATATAATAAAACAAAGGAAATGTTATGACATGTGCGACCACTGGGAGCGAGAAGAATAGTAAATATAGCTAAGTGAATTTAACCATGTGAATTTATGGCAAGACATTAGGACAAGTAAATAAAATAAACTGAAATAAAAATAATAATTTTAATTACAGTAGAACCCCTCTTAACCGGCCTCGGATCAATCGGTCCTCGGCTTAACCGGCCTATTTCAAGAAACAACAAAATCAAATATATTAACTGGCCGAAGTCTCAAACATCGATTATTTGATCGACATTTTGGGATGACGCAATGTTATTTGTGCTACTGTTTGTGGCAGGGAAAAGGGGGAGGAGGAGCGTAACAAAGGAAGCCGCCTTGTCGATTGATTCTTGCCGCGGAAGCAAGAGGGGGATCAAATCTTGCTTCCCACGGCAACTGTATTATTTTTTCTTGGAATCAATTAACCAAGCGGCATCCTTTGTTTCTCTTTCTTCATCTGTTTATTTCTCGGAACCTTTACTGAATTTCGTGAGAGCAAAAGTGCTTGAAAACGGGGAGAAAAGGAGGCGAGGGAAGTTAAAATGTTTACATGTAATTTGTTAGTGTTTGTTTGTGTGTGTATATACAGTACATACAATAAAATCAGTTGCAATAACGTCTTATTTCCTTTATTATTTATGAAATATGTACTGTAGGTTATTTTTGAACTAAAATCTATTTTTTACGGGAACCTCGGATCAACCGGCCAAACTCGTAACCGGCCAGGGTCTCGGTCCCGACCTGACCGGTTAAGAGGGGTTCTACTGTAATAAAAAGCAGACTTAAATTAAATACATAACTAAATATATCGCCTATGAGTGGACAATGAAAAAGTGTATTATATACATATATGACATTAAACATTTGTGATAAAAGTTCCACGTATAAACAATAAATAACAACAGTGCATTTAACTGGAACCTAAACAAAAAGAACAATATCATGAACATATTTATAACACAATTCAAACAATTATGAAAAACTACATAATATAATAATGTAAAGCACAAATATCTACAGTAAAGCAAGAAGTATAAATTCTAACGTTGGTAGCAGTGTTTTTGAAGAGCTTGACAAGGCTTCCGGCAGTTTTGCACACGACCCTTCTATGTACTGGATAATGGCGTGAAGTACAGCTATATATGTGATGTTCACATTTAACATAATTTCAACGAGTTTTTTTATGATTTTGGTAAAAAAGATATAGCCTAAGGGCGGAACAATAAGTGTTACAAGGTTTGCACACATAAGAGTAAAGATTTTTGAAGTAATTTCGAAGAATTGATGTGATGTGGTATATGTGCGATTATATTTGTACAACAAGAAAATATAAATTGTGTATAAAAAACAGTGCTAATGGGCCCAAATAAACACGCAAGATAGAACTAGCTATTAGCTAACGATAACGTAAACAAACAAAACAACGCCGTCAACACGCCCATCAGTGTCATTCAATTAGCCCTTGGGTATACGCATGCCATTACAGTTGGATAGTTTTGTTAATTTTTTATAAGTTGTTTAGTTGTTTTGCCCTGTTATAGTGATTGACAGTTTAGATTTTATTTAGTGAGTTAGAGATTTTTAATAGTGAGTTAGGTCTAATGTAGCAGTATTTTAATTTTTTAGTTTTTTATTTTAATTTTATTATGTCTTTATTGTGGCCAGGTATTTCAAACTTTTATGAACAAATAACAAGGGAGGGAAATAGTTTAACATTTAAATGCCTGTTGTGTTTAGCAAAATTTAAAACAATCAAGGCTTCAGCAACTTCTGCCTAAAATTTAAGGACCCACTTAAAGGTAAGTTGTGTTTTAGCCGTTTTAGGTTGTTGCCTATCCAATTTTTGTCGTCTATTATTGAGATTTGTGTTTTATTATAGGGCATACGTTCAAGGGCGTTTACATATATTATAGGGCTTTTTCAAGCATATTTTAAAAAATTCGCCAAATGTAGTAATTATTATATACCAATTTGAAAGTGTTTTGTAGAGAAAGGTTCAAAGAATTTATATATGCCAGTAAAAACTTGATAGATGAAAATTTTACAAAGTTATTAGCTCAAGAAACAAAAAATGTTCAGTAATTAAAGAAAAAGGTTCAACTTTAGACCTACATAAAAAGTAGTAAACATTTTTTCTATTTTTTTTCAAAACGTACAAAAGTTTTGTAATTTAGTTCTAAAAAGAACTGTATAAAAATATTTATCAATTTCAAATTTCTAATTTTGAAAACACCAGTATTTAAGTTCCTACTACAAGACTGCTAACAAAACTAGGCCTAGTTTGAATAGTAATGTAGAGTGTAGATAAATCAAAGAATTGAATTGAATAATTTTAAAATGTTGTTTTCTAAAAGAATTCATTTAGTGGTCTTCGAATCACAAAATGATATCAAACGAATAAAAACCTCGGATAGGTTCCGAAAAATTGCCGCGAATAAGAAAACCGCAAATAGCGGAAACCAAATCTTATAGGAAAAGGGAGGTTATGTTCGTGACATATAGAACATTTTAAAACATTATGTATTAATACCTATAAATCCTATAATTCATTTATACAATCAGATACAGGTAGTCCTTGTTATCGCGGTCCCGCTTTACGTGATTTCGCTTTTACGCAGTAAAAAAAGTCCTTGAATGCTTTAGTATTTTAGCTGAGTTGTTTGGAGTGTAGGCTACAGTTGATAATGTTATAAGTTATTGGAGCGTTGTTTGTCATCTCACTCTCCCCTCAAGGTCAGGGAGATGACCTCAAGGCTCTCATAATTCACAACGGTACCGTCGGTACCTACCCCTACTTGCTCTGTCATTGTTTGAGTTTGTCCATTTTTAGAACTTAGTCACGTCAAAGCATCAAGCTATCTTTCGCTGTCAGTACCAGTAGCGAAAATATTCTAATCTAAAACGTAGTAAAAACTTAATTTCTTTCAAAATATTTTACTGTAATTTTAATTAATTGTCCCTACAACTGTCCATGTTAATGTTTTTCAACGCCAAGCCATTTCGGTGTGTGTGCAAGAATGTTTTCAAAAATTTGAAAAATATAGTAATTATAAACCAATTTAAAAGTGTTCCACAGCTTTTTTGTAGAGAAAGGTTCAAAGAAGTCATATTTGGCAGTAAAAAAAATGATTGATGCACAATTTACAAAGTTATTAGCTCAAGAAACAAAAATGTTCAGTAACGATAGGAAAAAGTTCAACATAAAAAGTAGTAAAACTTTTTTGTAATTTTTTCATAAATGTAAAAAATTTTTGTAATTTAGTTCTAAATAGAACTGTATAAAAATATATATCAAATTCAAATTTTGAAAACATCAGTTTTTATGTTCCTACCACAAGACTGCTAACAAAACTAGGCCTAGTTTGAATAGTAATTTAAATTTAGGAATGTATCCTTTGTCCAAAAATTAAATATTATTATAAGAAAGTGTAGAGAATAAATCAAGGAATTGAACCGTATACTTGTAAATTATTATTTCACTAAAGTATTTGAATTAGCTTTACTTGAATCACAAAATGAGATCAATCAAATGAAACGTCGCACATGCATATTGATAAACCTTACGTCATGCTGTATTTTAACTTTAATCAGTTAATTTTTTCAGACATTAACTTTAGCTTTAATCAGTTATTTTTTTCTGGCATTAACTTTAACTTTAATCAGTTAAATATTTTGGTTAACTTTCCCAAGTCTGTCATAACATATGTGATATGAATCAGGTGAGCAGAGTTTAAACACAACCATAGATCTGATGTCATTATGCATAAATAGTATGTGGAAAACAGATGTCAGTTTAAAGGTAAATAAACAACAAATTTGAGGTTAGATTGTATTTTTCTAAAGTTTTGTTTTTTAAAGTGAATCAATCATTATAATCTGTCTCAAATAAAAGTAAATAAATATATTTAGTAAAGTTTATTAATACAATTTACATATTATTGTTTTTTAAATTCATAAAGCATTTTTTTATTATTATAACATTTAGTACAAAATTACATTGTCCCATTTTTTTAACTTTTATTCAATTTTATAAAATATATTTTTGTAACCCTTACGGTACAAAGTGTGTAACTTGCTTGCCTTGCGGTTACAAACAAAATTATAAAAAATGAATTTATTTGTTAAAAACTATTTAAAACATAAAAAAATTTGACTCTAAAAGTTATTATCTATCCCAATTGAAATTTTGAAATTTGTTGAAGTTAAAATTATTGCATCTTTATTTAAGCTAATTAATATTTATCTTTACCTCAGGGTCGTGAGTTTTGTGGTATCTGTAGTACTTGAGGAAATAGGTAATAATGAACTTAAAACATCATGGCGACTTGACTCTGTTGTTTATTTAGCCATATCAACTTTCAATTGTAATTTTTTTTAAATATACAAACATATGAATTACGATCTACACATCTTATTTGTAAACACAGAAAATATGAAGACGCTATTAATTATGATGACAAAAAATCTTAATCTAAAGCAGACAACAAGCAAAAAAGAAAAAATTTTAATTTGAGTTACATAAAAATTGAGGTTAAATGTTTTTAATGTACATTACTTATTTTTTAAATACTTGCTTTTTCGTTGGGGTCCATTACAAACACTTTCATAGTTTCACTGTCTATGCACTCGATGTCCCACGCGCCAACATTCCAAAAACCAGATCACAATTTTCCACCTTGCCTCATAATTGACGCTTAAACCTTTCATCTAGCCATGACAATCCAGACAAATACAACAACTTTAAATTCGTCCATCTGGACCAAATCTTACAACATGTGACCACTTTTTAAAAACTAGAAAACAGACATTACACGTCTGTTCTCTTTGACGACATTGTTCCAAGTCCCCAAGTGTTAGCGTCTATTTTTTAGCTCCGCCTCCTTTTTCCAGGGAGTCGCAATATGTCTCCCTGAACGCAGTAACGTAAACTACCAACATCACAAATTAAATTTTTGTTCTTGTTTTTACATAATTGTCCTTTAAGATGTTCATTGACTGTAGGCTAAAAACTGAGTGTCCCAAGTTTTCTTCAATATACTTTAACACTATATAATGTTCTTTTATTTTAGATATATGCAAGTTGTATGCAAGTTTTTTGTTTTAGAGTTGAAAAATATATCTTAAGTTAAATTTTTGTTTTTATATAATCAAAAATGTCTGCTTTTATATATGATTATACATGTGTCTGCTTTTATATAATTATTGTAGTTATATTTATTATTTGAAATTAAATTTTGCGTCTTTTAAATTATGCTTTACTTATTTTTTGTTATCCTAAGCGTCTCATATGTTTTATAAGTTATATAATTTAAATTTTTATTTTATATAAAAGTCTGCAATCAGAATTGGCCATTATGATTTTAGGTTCTAAATTTAGGTTTTGACAACTTTGGCCAGCATGATTTTTGTTTGATGTTGTTTTCCATTCTTTATTTTATAAAGCTATGCTTTGGTAACTTTGGCCAACATGATTATAGATTCTACATTATATTGGTTGTTCTGTCCAGCCATTGACGATGTCACAAGTGAAGCTATATTGCTTTTTTTGCAACTATTAAAGTTCGAAATTGGAATGAAATGACATGTCCAACAGTTGTAAATATAGTTATGACTGTCATTATTGCAGCATGCCAGCATTTCTCATTTTTATTTTGTAGTTTCTTAGATTTAATCATTCCACACATTCAAATGATCACCAGCAACTGTCTCTTTTAATTTCAAAGATTTGAATTCCTTATCAAAGTTTGTTTTGCAATTGCAATATTAAATCTCAAGGGAAAAGCTTTTGGTTTTATGTAGTACCTGCTGTACCCACGATTTCGTACGTGCAAACATGTATTACCCACGCATACTTTGAAAATTGTACCAGACTTCACAGTGGCAATAAATTAAAGGATATTGCAAGGCATCATAAGCGTGGTGTGTTTTAAAAATGCATTGTAGGCGATCATCATGAGTGCGTAATACAATGTCATGTCTATTGAATTCTTGATTAACTAAGACCACTATAGCTTCATGTGTAATGGGGACATTCAAGCTGGAAAGACCATGTTATTGACACATGCAGTAAAGTATTTGCTGGCATGCACACTCTGAAGAAGGTAAAAGATTGCTTGCCGTTTAATGTTATAATGCTGCTGGTGAAAACATGAATTTGTCCATATTTTAACTATTGTTATAAATGACATGGCAATGGAATCAGCTAACAAACATAAGTGTGGTCAAAAATATTGTTTACGGTTCATTTTTGACTTAAAACATGAGGATCATGTGACAAAATGTTATAAACAAATTTCAATTCTAAAAATGAGTTTTTCCAAAATTATCATATTTTGTTGTTATTGCACACTATTCTGCTCACTGGATTACCTCGCTATCTGGCAGAAAGGTTAATATAAATACTATCGACACATGATGAGGAGCTTCATTATTACTTATTAGTTCGACTTTTATATTTGCATTTACATTCTATAGATCAGTGAAGATCCTGTGAAAATCGGTTTATTAGTTTTAGAGAAATTTAGGAATCACCTCTGTGTTTTCAATCTATAATATGTGCAACTACCAAGAAAACAAAACTGTTTTACGCTGTTATAAATATTTGACTATTGTTTGTTTAAAAGGAATTGATAAAGATTGATTTTGAAACTTAGGTGCTGGATTAATGAAGACTAAGAGAACGAGAAATCAATAAGAATTTAGTATCTTGTAAAAGAAATTAAATTCTTAAATAAGGCTATTTATTTATTCTCACTCTTGAATATTTTAGTGAGTTTAAAATAGATGTTTGATAGTTTAATATAAATTAAAATATTAATTTGTGTGTTCCGTATTTGTATTTATTAACGCCCGACGCACACAGAAGAGTGTTATAAGTTTATTTTGTTTTTCTATTTTGTAAATATGTTTTAGTGCAATCAATACAACTATTACTATTTCACTACCACAATGTATGATTTTTTCCCCTTCAAAGGCAAATACAATAAATTAAGTGAAGGCAAATACAAAAAATGTATGCTTTTTTGTTTTAAAATCTTAATTTTTACCAATTTGAATACATATAGTTACGATAATAGTTTTTTATACTCATCCCTCTAAACTTACATAAAACTTGATAATGCAGGCAGAGACAAATACTCCGACACTCTGAAGCAAGTCTCCCAAGACATGAATAATGGCCGCTCTGATGTTGATGTTCATAGGGTCGTTGTTATGACTATGCACTTGACTCAGACCATGACTATGTTTATAATGGTCTTTACTGCATGTACCGTGTAAGACCAAACCCATTCTGTATACAGAAAAGAGATTTAGTGCACATGCTAACACTTTTAAACATTTTACACCATCCGACCGAAAAAAATTTAAATAAGGTCTTTTAATACTTTTGATACACAATATTATTAAAAACTATTTTATTTTGAGAAACATTTTGGTTCCTAGTTTTTGTATTTATTATGGAGCAGCTTCTCAGAATGCACTCATTTGATAGGAGTGATAAATTATTGGTTAAATGTATAAAAAATAAAAATCACCTATATTAATTACAATGATTTCTACATCGAAGTATGAAATATGTTTTATAAAGATTTAAAAAAATTAGTAAACACAATTGCACTTGTATTGTGTACCAACCAATTGTATTGTATAGTGTTTGTTTACACAGCTGCCAAACAACACTTTAATTTATACACTTAGTTTCAACTGAAAAACCACTATTTCACACCTGAAGAATCCTAGTGGTCCAAAATATATATTTTAGGGGTTAGAGGTGGTTTTTGGAAAAATATTTAATCTAAATATAGGTTGTGAGTGTTATATCATTTTAGAGGCCTTTAAAAATTAAACATTTTGAAAACAAAAGTTTTGTCTTACTTGTTTATACGTTTCATTCTCAAAACTTTACCTGCTAATAAACAACCTGTCAAACAATTTCTAACTTCGAACTTTTCCAAGTTGCCAACATTTCAAAAATTTCATTATGTAAGCTGCCGGATTGGAATATAACAAATTTAAAATAGATATAGGTTTACCTGTGCACTGTCTATCCAATCATTATTTGTTACAGTTGTGACGACCGTGGTTTGGGGTTACACCATCATCCGGTCGCATAAATTACACTTTTTTTATCTCCATTTCAATTAGAGTGTCAAACACAATATTGGATTTGAACGACACCTTATCATTAAAAAATACTGTTTGTTTTAAAGGCTCTATAAATAGTGAATTCCTCCCATGAATCCATGTAACACCCTTTTTTACATAAATGTAGAATATTCATATTAGTGTTGAAGTCACTGTAGTTGTGAAGAGAATCTTTTTATGAAGGGCGGGTCTGTTTGGCCTATATAGAAACTCGGACAATCATTGCAAGAAAGCTGGTAGATCCCTGTTTTTTTTTTCCCCAAGTCTGGTCTGAAGTTTTTGCATCTATTAAGTAGACGTTCTAATTTGTCAGATGTTTTCAAATCGGTTATGATGTTATTTTTAGACATTTTGCTATGCAAGGTGTTGTTGAGCATCAATCCGTTTTTCTGCTCTTGTTTATTACCGTTAACTGTTTTCCTTTTGTGTTTGTTGATAAGGTTGTCGATCAGGCAACACGTTCAGTCACTGATTATCGTACAGCAGCCAAGCATAACTTCAATATTCAACCTACCCTCGACTGGACAACATGACAAGTGTCTAATTAATGTCTTTGATTTGAGTACTGTGTATTCCTGTATGACAAATGTGTTTACGATTGTCTCACTAGTGAGAATATGGTTTTATTTATTTATTTTAAAGTGTAATTTATGTGACCAGAAGATGGGGTAATCCGAATTTGCACTCGTCAAAACTATAACAAATAAGGATTGGATAAACAGTGCACAATTAAATGTTTAATTTTGAGGTATGAAAAAGCCTAGATCTAAAAAAATTCAAATGGCAAGGTAAGTCAATTGCTCATTAAGGGGGGGTATCATTAAAAGGACTTTAAAGCTGAATACCTTTTTTTATTTAGAATTTGGTCATATCTCTAACCATTTAAAAATGTAGGCAAAAAACTTATTTTTAGATTTTGTATGGCTCCTTTTTTGCAAAAAAAAATTGAAACACGTGGAGAAATAAATTTATTTTAGTCATCATATTTTTGAAAAATACAAAATTATGATTAATTAAATAATAAATTTTATGAATTTAAAAAAAAACATGAAAAAGTAAATCAAAATTAAGAGCGTAATTTTTTGTTATAGGTTCGAACATATCACACTGAAACATTAAAAAGAGTTACTGCTTTAAATGTCTAATTTTGTTTATACCGTAGCTTAGAGAACAATACCGCCTAACATTTTTAACACAGTTTATACAATCATGTAAAGTATTTGTAATTTTAAGTAATAACAAAATATAAAGTTGTGTACAAAATAATAATAATATAAAACCAACAATAAATATAACAGTGCTCTCTAATATAACAGTATACACACGTAACATGTCAGTATGTGCACATTAAATTTCTCCTCTCCAAGGTAACTTTGTAACGTTGAAAAAAAAAACATTTCCAACCCTTTGAGTTCTCATTGAAATATGCCCAGTGGCATACAATTTTTTTCTTTTAGTTTAATGATTAATGAGCTGAAATAGTTACAAATAGACCAAGAAAGAATTGACCTAATAGGCCATACACTTGTAAAAGAAAAAAACCTAAAAAATTGTCACCTTATAATGAATGTTTAATTGACCATTATATGTAGAATTCAATAAAGTATTAAAAAATGATACAGAAAGAAAACAATGAAGAAATTTTAGCTCTAGTAAAACAAATCCTAGCAGTACAATTAATCAACTCTAATAATAGAATGGATAAATGCTGACGACAATCTGGAGGTGACCGATGACATGATCGTTGAGGCAATCAACGAAGAAGCAAGCCAGCTTAGTTGAAGTCATGCCTGAACAGACGGACTTAAGTGATCAAGAAGGTGCTAAGTTACATAAAACAACAGCCTCAAGTTACTCCAACTGACCTTCTGCTATTGCGTCGTCGGTGTGAAATAGCGGCAACTAATAGAAAATGCATCATCAAATAAGAATTTTAAGGACTACTTTCCCGTCACAGAACAATATGTGAGTTTTCTTTGATACAATATTAGTTTTGTATCACTGTTCACTGTGTAGTTTTTGTTAATCTATAAGATTATATCATTTTGTATTCTTTTTCGTTATTTCTTTGTACAGTACTGTATTTGTAGTAATTACAACATAATTTACACTGTACTTTATTCTGTACCTTTTTCTCCTCAGTTACCCAAACGCATGATGGTAGGCTGTTACTTACAGCATGCAGAGTACTGTAAGAGCTCTGTTTTCCAAAAAGTCTATATTGTTCGTGTTTTTAGCTAACCGAGGTTAGGCCGGTCCACAATACCTACGTTAATCGAGGTCCTGCCACAGTTAGAATTTTGAAATTGTAGTAACAGGTGATAATGGTAAATTTGAAAATAAAACATGTCTGGCACACAAATAATTGTTAATTTGAAAGAATATTGTTAAATATAGTGAATTAAATAAAATTAATTATTCAAAGAATTAGAAATAAGATATCAGCTGGTAAATTTTTAGTCCCGATCCCTCACAATGAAGAAAAACATATGGTGGTGATACTCTATGAATGGATCCCAAGACCAATGGAAAATTATCTCTATCGCATCGCTTGATAATTATATAAATTTTTTAAAGGTAACTTACGTGTTTTGTGTCAGTATGCGCGAGTTTTTGTTCCCCTTCCCTTCCTAAAACTCTCTTCTCTTATCCCTAAAAAGATTTTCATGTAGAACCAATAAAAATTGCATGTAGTGATACGTTTTCAGACGCCAAGCTCATGTTTAAAAGTACAACTTACCCGATGTTCACTGCGATTCCAAAGACAGCTACAATCAACATCGCATCAGCATGAATGTCATAGTCCGCCTTGATGAGACGCAGTATTGCCAAGTAGACAAAGATCCCAGTTAGAAGCCAGATCACTGCAATACTAAACAAGGCTCCTAGCACTTCTACAAAAGTTATTTCACTCATTTGTTTCTGTTTACATGTTATCAGCAATGGTACCCATGTTCAGAAAGCTTCCTTATATCAGCCCTATGTAAAGAGAGAGTTCAGTCTTAATGTTATTCTACATATTCAGCCTCGTCAACAGAGAAAATAAAATGTCTCGGCAGTCGCAAGTTTAGGTTAGCACACTTTTATCCAACTTCGCAAGGGGAAGATATATTGTGTTTCATCCTAAAGTTAACTTAAGAATACTGTAGTTGAATCGATTTCAATCATGCAGATAATAATCCGGTTTATCAATTGTTTATAATCCGAAAAGAATTATATATAACTAGTCCAAAATTTCAATATGGTGTTACGTGGCGTTTGAAATGTTTTTAACAACTTTCAGGTAGCAATACAACAAACGTATTTTCACACAAAATTTGAAAGCCTTTATTGATTATACTAGTGTAAGACGTATCTATACGGCTTTCATTGGTTAAAGGTCACTCTATGGTTTCTAGTTTCATTTTTAGCCACCAGGGTTCAGTAATTCCTCAGCTATAAAAAATACAATAAAAATTCAGATGGCACGTCAAAACAACCTAATCTTTCAAATTTAGAGTTCGTCTGAGTTTGTTTACAAGTTTTCAGAGATGTTTGTACATTTCAGAAATGGCTTCAACAAGTAAAGAGAGTGATTTTGTGTTTCTTGAAAGTGTTTTAGATTATAATAGTAGTATTTAACAAGTATTTTTAGCGAAATTAAAGTTAAATAATATTTGTTTGTGAAATAAAGCACAAGTAAAAGCAAAAGTGTTAAAAATAGCAATAAATACCTTGTGTTTTACACAAAGATAAATAATCTTAGTTGGGTTTTAGTTTTTAAGTTTAATGTTTTAGCAATCACATATTACGCTCAGGTTTTAGTTTCAAAAATTTTAATTTTTACTGATCTTAAATGCTTTTAAAGTAAAACTGTTGATAAGACCGCAGTTTATAGTTGTAAAAGAAATGGAAAAGAATCTTAAATTATTTCACTTGGTAATCTTTATGACCCCTTGTCGGTTTGAGACGGAATAGTATGTCACACACATAGTGCACAGAAACGGCTGCTGAAGTATTATTCCAACACTATTGTCCGGGTTTATTTTAATATTCCGTTCTTGAATTTATAAAAACATTCTAGTTTCATTTTTAGTCACTGGAGCACTTTTTGGGCATTCCAAAATCAACATATCTATTGATAATTTCATGTGCTTGATCTATGTTAGTAGAAAGGAAAGGTGACTCTTTCAATGAGTGTTGTTTGTTTGTTTGTTATAAAGTTATATTAGTTTTTAGTAAATTTGTAAAAAAGGGGAAGTATTTTTTTTATTACGGTTTATAGAGGGCCTATGTTTTTATAGCAATCTGTTTTTTAGTGTTTACGTTTTTCCAAATTCATTGTGTGTTGCTAGGTAAGCTTAGGCCTAACATTAGTATTTATTATTGCAACAGCATGCTTCTAACATTGGTTTTAGGTCATTATTTTAGCATAATAGTATCAAAAGGAATTTAAAAAAAAATAGGTAAACAAATTTAATTTTTGAGGGAAAAAGAAACTGGTAGGGGGATAAACGTATTCATGTGACAGCCAAAATATTGTGTTCCTATTTTGCTTATGATAGTGCAGAAGAGGAAAATGTAGATGTAGCAATCTAATTTAAAAATTTATATTTTCCTTCGTAAATTTATATTCAAGTAATGTCCGTGCAATTCCCAAATTTTTTTTGGAAAATTCAATCTTTTTAGGCTACTACGGGCATCTTACGTATGTAGGTCATAGAAATGCAAGTCAGGGCAAGATGGGAGTTATCTGGCGAAGAACGACTCTTGACCTCAACACGTCTAAAACGGCAAAAGTAACTTAGCCGAAATTATCTGATTTCTGAGGGAATAGCCGGGATTTAGGAATTTGCGAATTAGTGGTTTTATGTGGTCAATGCATTACGCTAAACGCTTATGTATTGGGCATCTAATTCCCGAAACGTAATAAGGGAAATTGTTTACGTAATATGCGTTCAAATTTAATCAAAAAATTCAATTGTACTCAAAATCCAAAAGTTAGGGTATTTTTGGATTCAGGAAAAAATTACAAAAAGTAAATGTCATATCACAAAAGTTCATAATGTTAATATTAAAGAAAATGGTTTAAAGTGGCGAATTTTGTATAATAAAAAAGTACAAAAAAATAAAGTTATTTTAAAGGTAATGTATACAAAGTATTATTTAAGTAAAGTTTTAATGGAAAATTAAAAGAAAAAGTTAAATATAATTTGAATGGAAAGGTGACAATTGTAACACCTTAAAGAACAAAAGTTAGGGTAAAATAAAGTTTTAAAGTCCATAAATAATTAAAATAGATTAGTAGCTAAACAAATTGTATAATGATCCAGTATATAAAATAAATTTCGGTAATATAAAGTAAAGCACAAATAGGGTAAATTCGTAAAAATGTTAAGTGCAAGAAAAACCAGGAAAAAAGGCTAAAAGAAGCGAGACTGCGGCTAGTAACATTAAACCACAAGAAAAAGAACTGCAGAAAAGGAAATCATCGGAAAATGGAAGACTTCGTGGCAAAAATCTGCGGAAAGCGGTCCGGACATGCGAAAATGCAAACGAAACGTCCTACAACTACCATTTGAGTTTGTGTGTAAAGAAGAAGATGTGGGAAGAAAGAAAATCCAAGTAGCAGGAAAATCCGATGGAAATTAGTTAAGTTATTAAAGAAAATGCAATAACAATAGAAGAAAAGTCTAAGAAAACGCGGAAAACCTCAGCGCACGAGGGCATGGAGAGAAGAGGGGATGTGGGATTGCCAAAGTTTAGGAACTGAGAAATCAACTTAAAAAAATAGTTTTTTAATTAAAATAATTAATAATTAAAGAAATGATAAAGGAAAAAAGTCATTAAAATTATTAATACTATAACAAAGGAAAACAAAATTTTTTATAAATTGCAAATTGGAGGATGCGACAAAATGGTGCAAAATACCAGCGAGGCCATACCTGATTCGGAGGGAAACTGGGTATAAATACAGGGTACCCAGCGACTCTCGGGGGCTTTTTTTTAGAAAAATCGTCAGAGAGCATTAACACTTGACAAATCATACAATTTGTCTGTAAGTGAAGTTACAAGAAGAATCTGCGCTACTTGAGAGAAGAATTCGGACTTAGAAAAATTTAAAATTGAATGACATAGTAAATTAACTGTCATTCAGGATAAAAGGCTATGGATTGGCGAGTAAATTGACATGAGCTTCTAGACATCGTGTGATAACCGGACGAACGGACCTAGGACCATCAGCCAACTTTAGGAAAACATCTGTAACACCGCCATCAGACATCAGGGAGCTGTTTCACACCCGTCATCTGTATTATACAGCGATCACAGATTTCCAGAAAGAAAACATCTGTAATTCACAGGTACCAGATAACTTGTGACTTAGTACCTCTAGTCGAAGGACATACAGCTACAACTTATAAAATCTGTGAAAAGCGAACATACGTTACAGATCCCCTAAGATTTTGCCTGAGTAAATTCACTAAATTTATTTATTATACTGGGTTAGATATTTTATTAATCTCTTGTGGTGTATCAATTTGCATTCATTAAATTAAATTAAAATTTGATTAAAGTAAAAGCTTAAAAAATAATAATATTTAATAATAAAAAGATTTAATTAACTAACATTATAAATAGAATAAAAGCCATTATCAAAATAAGTAAATTCCTAGAAAGTTCTGCAATTTTAGATTAAGTTAAGTATTTTTGAATTTGTTGTGTAAGGGAAAAATTACCAAAGAATTTAAATATTTTGTGTTTCAGTTTTTTTAATTTCTGTTTGAATTTAGAAGAGAATAAATTCAAAGTTTTTTATTTCCAGAACAAAATTAATTTGATTTTATATTACCTGTATTGCACATCCAATAGTGTATCCCATGTTTTCAGATATTAGCACTTGGTTAAATTATAAGTTAAACTAAAGCACAGATAATTTACGTTACAAGTTTAGTTCCAGTGTACTTACAACTCTGAGGTTTACAGAAAGTAAAAAAAAGAGTCCGTTTAATTGAGCTAGTGTGTTATAATTACTGGGAGTTAAATTTTAATTTTTTGGTCAAAATATTTAGAAAATTAAATATTTGACAACAAGTTGCTTCACCTAGGCGAACAGAAAAGAGTAGCCATGTCTCCCAGTAGGTGATAGTAATTTATTTTGCAACAGAGCTTGGCGTTCCCAAAAAAGTAGCGGAACGTAAACAAGAAACAAGCTAGAGAAACAAGCTTTTTGCTGTAAAATATAAAAAATAGCAATTTAATAATGGATCGTTTCAGAAATGGCGACAAAAAATAACATTTTTAGTTTACATTATATAAAAAAGTTAATAATTTTACAAAGCTAACATATTATTTTTAAACTCTCAATTTCTACTAAAATTTAAATTTTGAAGTAATCAATATACAAAGTGCACAATAAATTTCAACTTTTTTAATGACTTCCAAAAAGGAATCTAAAACAGTAATTTGATCATGCCTATTATTTATCTCATATAAACCTTTGCCGATACCAATCACTACAGTTACCACAAAATCAAATATAAAGAACTAAAATTTGGTTGTGGTTTTGTGCTGATTGTTTCTATGTTGCTCAACATTCAAACGTAATGTATGCAAAACTAATACGAGTGGGAATAGAATAACACCCTGAAAAACTTTAGTAGCGAATTTCAAACCTAAA
Source organism: Philaenus spumarius (assembly GCA_018207615.1). Lineage (NCBI taxonomy): Eukaryota > Metazoa > Arthropoda > Insecta > Hemiptera > Aphrophoridae > Philaenus > Philaenus spumarius. The sequence continues at coordinate 144,744 of JAGFPH010001784.1, read as the reverse complement.
ACCTCAATTAAAGAATAAATCAGAGAGGTGGTCAACTGTTCTCTAGCTGAGATATTTAGCTTCCATAAGAACATATCACAAAACCTAAAACCCTTGTGTTGCAGCTTTTGGGGAACATCATTTACTATGTTTATATTGTAATAAATTAGTACAGTATGATGGCCAATTAGCTCGGTGATGTGGGGTCTGCTGGTGACCGCTACAAATGGTACAATATGCAACTGATATGCTGAACTTTACCGAACTAAACACAAATAAAGTATAGTGACAGCAAATTCATGTTTATTATAGTAAAAGAAAGTATGAATTATTTATCTAAGTTACCAGATGCTGCAAGGTTTGTTTGGATAAAATTAAATCATTTAAAGATGTACAATATTTTTATATATTATTTTTGCAGCCCTGTAAATTTTCCAAATGAGGTGTATTCATAAGGTTCTTATCAGGTTGAAAACTGGGTTTCTTTATTCTCTGGCCCTCAAGAGGACCTTGTTTCCCAATTCCTTTACTCGACTGTTCGTAGTCAACACTTCCGTGTCATCATTACAAACTCGTGTTAAACTTGTGATATCAAATAACGGGATCAAATGTTTTCATACCTTTTATCTTGAAAATTTGTCTCAGTACTGAATCTCCAAGAACCATTTAATACCATGAAAACATTTTGTCATAGATTTAGAAATAGTTTCCTACTCGGTGGAAAAATATTAACAATACCATATTTTGCTTGTAATTGCCTTTTTGGCCCCTCGGCTTGTAGCCCCCGCCCTTCAAGTTTAGGGAATTTAATTTTTTTTAGAGTTTTGGAAGTACAATAGACCTCGATTTACCGAGCCTCGGCTAA
>JAGFPH010001784.1:120985-143890 GCA_018207615.1 Philaenus spumarius | reverse complement strand
AAACTCTAATCTGCCATTGTTAATACTGTAGTTAATAGGATGCTACATCAACATTTAGTGTGGTAGAGGTGGCGTACGTGACTTTTGGCAAGGTCGCTGAAATCAGTTCGGAAGGCGAGTTGAGAATTAGAAATTTCAGCGACGTCTGTGTGGAGAGTTTTAAAGAGACGCTTACAACTACATCCTTATCGTGTGCAGTTGTTAGAAGCTCTAAAGCATACAGGCTACAGTTTACGTGCCAACATGCAAACGATATGTTGTTAGATGACGATGAACATTTATTGAGTCGTGTCCTCTTCAGAGATGAATTGATGTTTCACCTAAGTGGACATGTGAACACTCATAATGTGCGCATTTGGGTGTCAGCAAATCCCCACGAGATGGTATAGTTGCAATGAGACTCTCCTAAATTGAATGTTTTTTATTCCATTTCCCGGCGGAAAGTTTATGGGCCTTTCTTTTTTGCTAACTGGTGTTCCTTATCTTGATGCGCTACAACTATGGCTCTTTCCTCAATTGAAAGAAGCTGAAACATAGAACTTTATTTGGCAGCAAGATGGTGCGCCACCTAACTGGTATAACTCGGTACACGATTGGTTAAACGACGTTGTAGCCGACCACTGGATTGGCTGAAAGGGGCCAGATGACAGAGCTTGTTTCGTATGGCCTTAAAACTCCAATATTCACTTAAAAACACCCGGTAGTTCTCATGTTATTGAGGATATATCTTGGCGGTACATTATGGCCTATGACTGGGCTTATAATTTGCGCCAAAGAGAACCTTTCCATCCTCCCAAAGTAGAGTAAATACAGTATCATCTGAGTATTAGTAAAAACGTGGTTTCAGGTTTGAGATGGTTCAGTGTTTCGATTATGTTCTTTGTGATTTCTTTGCTTACAAGAGTTATATAAAATAATATTATCATAAAAAAGCACTGATTGTGTGTGGTGTGGCTCTATGCATTCACCCATAATATTTCACACAGAAAATTTAAAAAAAAGTAAAACAAAAAATGTTTTCTCTAACTTTATATTCATTATGGCAATGAATATAAAGTTAGAGAAAAAAACTTTTTTACTTTTTAAAAGATTTTCTGTGTGTGAAAATTTTGAAAACATGGGTGAATGCATATAGCCACAACACACACAATCTGTGCTTTTTTATAATACTATTTATGAATAAACATGGTGTTTATTTTAATGTTTAAATAGATTTGTAAATATTTTTGTGAAATTGTATTTTTTACCCCGTCAGACCATTTTCTTAGTGGAAACATTCACTAATTTAGACTATACTACTCAGCACATCATATAATGTGAGGACTCCTATATAGTCAGAAGTAGACTTGAGAAAAAAATGAATCAATCTTTTCCAACTAAGCCAGAATGGTAAAGATTATGGAAGCCCTAAAAATTGCTATTTTTAATGAATTTCATTGTTGCCATATTCAATCACACATAGTTTTAATTTTAGTATTTACAGTAAATGTATGACAGAAGTGTGTAAAGCAACTTGTAGATTTGTAGCAATATTCCAGCTACATGGAGTGAGACAAAGAAAAAAATGTATGTGCACTACCTTCAATAATTTCAACATTATAGAACATATACAGTAGGACCACGATTTACTGAGCCTCTGCTAACCAAGTCCTAGTTTTACCGAGATACAGTACAATATTAACAAAAATTTACCTAATCAATTCTAACAGTACTCGCTATGCTAAACTGCCGGTGTTAATACTTAATAGAACTCTACAACGCGCAGCAGGGTTGGTGCACCAACACTTAGTGTAGTAGAGGTGGTGGACATGACTGTTGGCAGGGTCACTGAACTCTGACTAGTTTGGCAAGCTCACTGCCTTGTCACAGGCCACCCTCGCCCTCGCTCGTCTCAGCCACTGATTGTTACAACACCGATGTCTTAGCCTATGTCTTGAATTGCAGTGTTGTGCCTTTGTTACAAGATGAGTAAGGTAGTGTGTGTGTAGTGGAAGCTGTGTGTTTGTAAAGCAGAATGAGTGGTAAAGAGGCTTTTATTACGATAGAAGATAAGTGAAAGTCTTTTAAGCAAGTTGATGCTGGGAAATGTAGTTAAGGATTTATGTGTAAGTGAAGTTACCGTAGGAGACTAGAAAAGGAAGCGTGAAAGCATCAAACAATGTTGTTCCGTATTTCATTATACTGTACTGAATTTTTAGTCATTATAACATAATTTCACACTGTACTTTGTACTGTACCTTTTTTCACCTCAGTTATCAATAAACACTATTAGGCTGTTACAAACAGTGCCGAGTAGTGTAGAGTTTTTAGCTAACCGAGGTTAGGCCGGTCCACAATACCTCGGTTAATCGAGGTCCTACTGTACTTAACTTAAAAGTTGTTACAATAAAACACTTTCTGAATATGGGTCCCATGTATATCAATTCAAAACATGAAACTATTTATTCACAACTTACAATAACATAATATAATTAATGATAATACAAAGTGTTTTTGAGTTTTTATATAGTTACAATTGGATATTGTAGTCCAGTAAAATTAGACAAAACATTTGGCTAACTCTATAAAAATATACTCAGAAGGTGAAATTGTCAAAACTATAACTTTTACCAGTTCTCTCTTAACAGTAAAAAAACTAGAATTTTCCATTTGTTTATATAATTTCTATTTCAAGGATATTCACGAAAAAATGTCAAACTCCCTGAAAATATTGATATAAATGTCAATATCATTTTTAAATATTCCAAGTACCTAAATGATAAATTGAAATCTAGTTCTACTAAAGATGCTTAAAACATATTTTGTGTTAAAGGACACAAACCTTTATGAGCTCATTTATGAGGATCATTTGAATGTATCTTATGTATCCTACAGTTTCAACAATTACAATTTTCAAGATATCGTCTTAAATCCTGGTGTAGGTGTCAAAAATATAATATTGCACGAGCATTTCGAGTTTACAGTTGGTAAGAGGAGTGTTAGTTGCATGCATGGAGTGGTGTTTAAAGTGGAGTAAGAATAGTGTACATATATAAAGCAGCTGAAAATAAGACAATTTTCAAGATATTGTGTTGAAACTCGTCACAGACCTTTAATGCAATGTTTTGAAGTTCTACGGTAAGTTTCAAGTCAATTCTGTATCACAAAACTTACTGAAAATGTGGATGGAATATAAGATATTAGTACCTTATGTGAAAAATACTATGAAATTAATAACATCCAATAAGCTGCAATAAATTAATGTTTTTAATGCAAACAATTAATTTCTCCCTTCATTAATTGGCTTTAATTATAAAAATTTAATTCTGCACATACCTTCTTGTAAAAGATGTAAAATGGACAGAGGTAAATTTGAATAAAAACCTCTGCATCTTTGCCACAAATATTTGGCTTCAAAATGAATATGTATTTCGATGGAAAGTCTTTCAATTTTAATTTTTGACTCTTACATTTATTTAACAAATGGCAACAAAAAATAATAATTTGACGAAAAACAAATTTTGTATTTTAAGTAGGTGGGATACGCCCAAGAGGTATAGTCAGTATTTTTGTATGTAATTGCCAAAACCTACCAAGTGTGTATAAGACATTTAACTCTATTTTTGACAATTATGCTCGAGGATTTGTATGCCATGTATCAAATGACACAACTGTTTCAGTGCAAAGTTGGTCAGTAAAGGACTGTCTTGTAAACTATTATTTTCTTAAAGTCATGAGGTTGGTTACAAGTATGATTGGAGGAGACTGTGTTCACTTTTCATACTTCCAACCCTCATCTCTTCCTTCACCAAGGACTTCATGGTTCAAACGGTTATTGCTGCTTCAGTTACAGGATCGGTCTAAGGCTTGTGCTATGTTTGCAACTGTGTACACATAAAATTCAGGAGAGCGCCATAATGGCATAAAAGTAAATACATTTTAAGTTGGGAAAGTATATATAATTAAAGAAAGGTAACCGTTGGAAGAAATTACTCGGCACCATTCGGAAACATGAATCATATGATTATACACTCACTATGAGAAGCGATTACGTAAGTGAAAAGACCTCATGGACCATACTTTTTGATGCCACTACCCGGAATAGAGAGGATATTGATAGAGATCGGTCACCTATACATAAAAGTATAGAATACTATACCGACAGATCTCGACCTGACACAGGAGTAGATTCTTCTATGGAAAAACGACCGAAGAAGAGTGAATTATAGCTCTGGGAAATTAAAAAACAAAGTTCCAGATAGAGGTACTGGCAATATTTTAATATACAACTACGCCTAGCGAGAGATTTTGATAAAAAGTACATTTTCATTAGGACAGATAGGCTGCTACAAAATCTGTAAGCTCACACCAATTTTCCTCAGCATTAGTGTGGAATTGTCACCAGACCGTAGATAAACTTTCGACCTGAGACTATGTAGAATTGAGGTGGATACCTGGTCACAGAGAATAATAAGGTAACAAAAAGGTGGTTGAACTGACACGAAAAGGAGGGAGTACACCTTTCATTGGCCCTAACTAAAAGTGTAGTACGAGACTGTTTACAAAAATAGTTGAAATCAAAGATCGCAGGAGAAAATTCTCAACAGGAAAACACTATGGGTCATAGGTTAAACCAAATCAGAAACTTTTGGAAAACGAAACAGAAACGAAGGAAAATCTTTTGCTTCATAACTGGACATGGAGCTTTTAAGAAACATTTTAATACTGTGTGATTATTCCAAGGAAATTTGAAACGTAGATCATGTAACCAACACCTGCAAACTGCAGACCACATACGTGGAAATGTGAAGTATTAGAACGAAAAAGACTACCGAATTTCTCGGCACAAATGAATTTCCAACAGAGATCAGTAATCTAGCTAAGCAAATTCTAAACTTAACCAAGGTTATAGAATTAACATAGGTAAAGGCACACAAAAAGTATAAAGGGTGGGGTGTCTACGGAGTAAAATCTGCTTCCAATACATAATAGCAAAAAAAGAAAGTAATTTGTAAGAAGAATGCCTGGTTTATTTAAAGAATCAATCAGAATACTTTGTTATTGCAAATTAGTGTATTTTATTAGTGAATAATTATCTAAGGAAATACAATAAATGCCTAAAGTGAAATAACAATTTATTGATTCAAAACCTAAAGTACATTTAACACTATTTTTTTACTTTAAATCATATTAGTGTATAAAAAATGTTTATTGTAAGCAGGCCCGGAACTAGGGCGGGCACGTGCCCTGGGCGGCAGATTTCAGGGAGCGGCAAAATTTGAAAAGTTTATAAAAAAAATAATAAGTTATTAAATGTTTTCAAAATAATATCACAATCAATATTGTTTAATTTTATTAGATTTTTTTTGCATAATTTATAAACTTTATTATACTGTAAACCAAGTTAATTCTTAAGCCTTATAAGACACAAGAATTAACGCAGCTCATGGGTCTGGAGTGAGTGTTATGCCAACTACTGGTATGAATTAGTAGCCTGAGCTCTCGGCAGCGGAGTCGGGGGCGGGAATACAGTATGGCTTTGACCCGATGCGCCCCCCCTACCCCTTAAAATTACATTGGGGAGGGGATTGGGCTCTCTGTTGCCAGTTGCCATGGCTACAGTTGTGTTGTCTGCGTGTGTCTATGAACTGACAGTTGTTTTATTTATTTATTTACTTTGGACAACATAAACAGCAAGTTTGAATTTTTGAATGGAGTTCGAATCAAAGAAATGCAAGTAAAAGATCTAAAAATGAAACCGGAAGAATATTGGCAAACATCTACACTGCGGATCTCAACTATGAAGAATTTAAATTTGAAATAGAAAGTTTCAATTTATCAGTTGATGATAAATTAAAAGAAGCCACATCAAGAGAAATGTTAAATCTTATTTATAAAAATAAACTTTAGGAAGGCTACCCGAACATCAATACCGTACTGAGAATGTTTCTCACACTGTCAGTTGCAGTGTCATCTGGAGAATGAAGTTTTAACAAACTGAAAATCGTCAAAAACTACATGAGAAGTACAATGGGACAGAAGAGACTCTCTAATCTAAGCATAATATCAATTGAACACCAACGAGCTTCCCTTATCAACTTTGACGACATCATCTGTACATTTGCAGCTAAGAAGGCTCGAAGAATTCAATTTTAGGTACAATACATAACATTCCAACTTCTGACCAAGCTAAAATGACATTTTAGACGTATTTTTTTGCGTATTTGCAATTGAGTATTAGTCATGTATAAGTGTATTAATGTAATAAATAAGTATGTTTTTCATAAATAAAACTTCTTCATAACATACATATGGTGTGTAATTTCACTACCGCATCTAAAAACATAGCTTACGGAGGTATTACATATAATAGTGGGGGGAGGGAGCAGAGAGGAAAGGGAATGGGGGCGGCAAACTGATCTTTGCCCCCCTCGACAAATCTTCTAGTTCCGACCCTGATTGTAAGATATCTGCAATATAACCTAAAGTACGTTTAATACTATTTTTTTTTACTTAAAATAATATTAGTGTATAAAAATTTTTTATTGTAAGATATCTACAATATAAAGGCCTATATTGTTTTGGGAATTTTTGTCATAAAAATATGTTCAATAAGTTGTTCTGATTTATCTTAAAAAAATTCAAGCAGACAGTTTTCTCATGTGTAATAACAATTTGTTTCACTTTTACCATTGTTTAACTCCCTCTTGATAAATCACAACTGATCCTATGTCTCTTAGGAAACCCATGTCAATTAAAAAAGAGTCGAAGTCAAATAAATAGTGTCTAAATTAAATTGTTATGCAATTTTTTTCTTTATAATTTAGTAGAGATAAAAAGAAATTATCTATAATCTCAAAATGAGGGTTTGTATAATTTCCAGTATAAATATTTAGTATAAATATAAATGATCTAATCTTTAATTACTATTGAATTACTAACCTGCACGGTAATAACCAAATGAAAAACGTTTTGTTGGTGGTTGAGATGCAACCCACAAAGCAAATAAGCTTACAAGAAAACCCACAAAGTCAGAGAGTAGATGAGCTGCATCAGTCATGACTGCTAGGCTTCCGGCTAGAATGCCACCTATTAATTCCGTTAACTGCAAAAAAAAAAAAAAATAAACAGTTTAAACATATAAAATATCAGAATTGTTAGTATTTCCACCTTTATATCTACCTCAAGAAAATAATATAAAATAAAAACAAAAAACTGATGTATCAATTTCACTTGAAACAAATACCGTAGGTTACTATCATCAAACATTCCTTATAAAACCATAGGATTGAATCTTTCTTTCACTTAACCTAATGTATTAACATGTTCGCTGTTAAGGATGCACATGTGAGCTTGACACTGTATACTATAAGGCGCGGCCAACGCACAACGTGCTCAGCGCTAACGTCGTATTTGGCGGTAAACTGTAGTCTAGCTCTTAGTGATTGAGGTTATGCGATATTGTGGTGTTGTTAGTAATATATTTGATAACATAAAACATGATATCATTTTGAAGTGAAGTATTTATTGTTGTAATAATAACAATATGTGTGATGATGGTGATGCTGGTCCATCTCTAGCAAGAAAAACAAACCAAAGTGCAATGGTGAATTGGGCAACCTTTATGTTGATTCTGATGAAGATGTATACTCAGATGGAGATGAATACCATATTCCTAGCCAAGATGAGGGTGATAATGACTCAGAATTAGGTAATAATGACGTAAATGAAAGTAGCTCAAACTTTCTCGGTCTTTCTAACACAACTTCAACAATTATTGATGAATTACTTTTACAGGCCTAGTATTAATGACAATACTATCTCTCTATTATATAAAAAAGTTCTCTACTTCTCATAATTATAAAGTAATAAGAATAGCTACTATCTAGCGAAACCACTGCCAAGGGAATGGGCTTGGAAAAATTAGCGGGGAAAGAAGACCCTGTTAAGTCAGTAAGAAAAAAATAAATCTATTATATAAAAAAGTTTTTCTACTTCTTCTTCTCAATAATTATAAAGCAATAAGAATAGATTAAATACGTGTATTGCGTAGCGGTGACCATTGAATAACTTCCAGGCGCACAAATTCATGAAGTCGATACGGGGCCCCCGGAGATCGCGAAGCGTACGGAGGCGGGGTGGGGGTTGGCAAGCGGAGCGAGCAGGTAATAATGAACAAAATAATTTTTGAGTGAAGAAAATTATAACACAGATGAGCATAGGCCTATTCTAAGCCAGTCAAAATCGCATCGTAGGGCAATAAAACCGCTTCCCCTTAAAGTTGTGGTTTGACAAAAAAAAATTGATTGATATTCCTTTCACAAAAACAAATTAACTACTTGTACTGCTGCAGGCGAAAAAGAACCTTATGATTATTTTAATTTACTTTTAGATGTTGACTTTCTAAATAATATTGTAGCAATGACGAACTCTCACGCATTGGATTTTTTTTTAAACAACCCTGATCTAAAACAAAATTCTTTTATACATAAATGAAAAGTACTTACCGTACCAGAGATGAAGTTATTTTTAGGCCTTCTCCTTTACATGGGCACTATAATTATGCACAGACTTCAAGATTATTGGAAAACAGACCCCCTGCTCAAAAGCATTTTTCCAGAATACATAAGTAGAGACCGATTTTTACTAATATTACAATGTCTTCACTTTACCAATGTATCTGCTGATTCAAACGATCGACTTTTTAAAATCCGGTTTGTTATTAATAATAAAATTGAACAAATATATTATCCAGGAAAAGAATTAAGCTTGGACAAGTCAATGGTCTTGTGGAGAGGACGTTTAGTATTCAGACAATACATAAAAAACAAACGCCATAAGTATAGTATCAAGGTATACACACTCTCTGAGCCCAATGGTTTACTCTAAAATAAAGCTAGTTTTTATGACTTCAGACTCAATGTCATAAAACTCCTTTTAGTAAACAGGGACCCTACTGTTAGAACTATAAGCCCAAAACACAGAGAACATTTCCCTACATAATGTCAAACTGGAACACAGGGAAAAACAATGAGGAACAAATGCAGGATGCGAAAAATCAAGAACAAAAGTAGGGATACTATATATCACTGTTTAGCTTGCCCAGAACAACAAGGACTTTGCCTAAAAAACTGCTTCAAGGAATTCCACACAAACTAACTCAAGAATATTTTCAAAAACTATGTAAAAAATGTGTATGCTTTTTAGAGTAAGTCTTAGGTAAACATTCATAATTATTTTTTCGAAATGAATGACAAAGACTTTCCATCTTATAGTCATTATTTACAGATAACAATAATGCCAAATACTGATTATTACAATTATTATTGCTATTTTAAAATTAAAATTTTTTGTTATTATTTTTCTTACGTAATAAGAACATAAAAATAGTATTGTTTGTATATAAATATCAAAAAGTAGTTTAGAAGTGTAAGTTAAGTAAATGGTTTTTGTTAATATTGAAAATTATACTTATGTAGGCCTAGTGTAATATAAAAATAGAATTTTACCTTTACTGTAAAGTATTAAAGTAAAGGTTTTGTTTATTATTCAAAAATAATATTTCTTTTGAAAGAGTACAATAAAAATAGTATTTTAGTACTTGTGCTGTTTTTATTTTTCACCTGAATGATAAAAAAAAGGAATCAACAACTCCAAAAAGTAAGTTGCAAACAATTTTGTACATATCTGTAAAAAAAAACAAAAGATATTATAACAATAAACATTGGAGATTTGTCAAGGCAAACAAATAGCAATAGCTAATTGTACTCAATATTCCTTAGTTGTATCTAGAAAAACCTTAGAATTACAAAATTCATTACCGGTACATGAGCATACATAAAGATTAAATAATTAATTGTAGCCTATTTAGCTTCTGCTATAAAATCATTTGCTGTGCATATTAACAAGTCTATGTTTTTCTTAATCGCATTAATAATATTTATTTGATTAAATAGTACCAAATGTATCACAAAACAAACATGCTAAAAGCAATGAAAACAACATCTGTACAACAGAAACATTTCTCATAAAAAATTAATATTAAGATGAAAATCAGTTGTTACACAATTGTTAAGTCATAAAGTGCAGAGCAAATAAAAGGAGTGGAAAGAAAAAAAACTAAATAATATGATATTAAAATTTTATCAATAAGTTGTTTATAAATGGTTATAAATACCTTGTTTGTCAAACAATCCTTATTTTTTGTGCGACATGTTTCGCCGTTACACAGACGGCATTATCAAGCTACACTTTACAAACACAAGACACTAACATTAACAACATTTATCAACACTATAAAACACTAAAAAAGAAGAAGTTATTCTTGTACATTTGTACTTGACTCAAGTAGTAGAACCAGCTGGTGTAACATGTGGCTGCTTAAAGACAGTTTTAATTCACATAACGTGTACAAATGTACAAGAATAACTTCTTCTTTTTTAGTGTTTTATAGTGTTGATAAATGTTGTTAATGTTAGTGTCTTGTGTTTGTAAAGTGTAGCTTGATAATGCTGTCTGTGTAACGGCAAAACATGTCGCACAAAAAAAAAAAAAAAAATAATAATAAGGATTGTTTGACAAACAAGGTATTTATAACCATTTATATATAAATATAACAATCCAATAGGCTACAATGAATTCTACTAATAAGTTGTTATAAAATAGTTAAATAGTAAATTCAAAGGGATAATTTTACATATATAAATATTAAGAGAACTGTTGACATACTTAATAAAGCTTGATTCTCTCTAGACTTAACCACCATAAGACTAAAATGTATAATTATCCATATTTAAATATTAAAAGAGAACCGTAGACATAATAAAGCATAATTCTCCCTAGACTTAAACTCCATAAGCAGGGCCGTAGATAGGATTTTTGTTTGGGGTGGGCTGATTCTGATTGATATTAAACCTCAGTGGGGGGTTTAGGGGGTACGGAATACCCCCAATCAAGAGGGGGGTCCGTGGAAATTTTTTGAAATTATAAGTATATTAAGTCGACTTTTTAGCACACTCTTATGAAAGAAGCATACATATTTTTAAGCTGTGTTACTAGCTTCAAGTAATTAAATTCAAAAAATTATAATCTATATACAGTAGATTCCGCTTTATCCGGCCTAATATGGCGGAGTACCAGGCCGGATATCATAAAAGCCGGTTAATCCGGTATAGGGTTAAAATAAGCCAATAATCGTACATGAGAAAACTTTACAGTACTACTGTAATTTAAATTGGAATCATTCAATAAAACAACAAATAGATGGACCAAATCTTGGGGTTTATTATGGTAGATACAACCATTGTTACAAGTGTAACATATTTTAACTAGAGTACTGTACGTACAATATTGTATAAAAACCTCAAACAAATTTTGCATTAAAAGTTGTATAAAAATGATGGAGCAAATTAAAATTTTTAGCGTTGACATCACTACATTGCAGGTGTTCTTACATGTTGTTAGATGTTTTTGGATCACTTAGATAGTGCTTCATTTATTTCATTATATTCTTTGGATGCTGGGCCGGATAATCCGAGGGGTCGGATAAAACGAGGCCGGATAAACCGGACTTTACTGTATATATAATCCAAATAACAATAGCTCACTCATCACGAAATCTCAAAAACCACTTAACAGATTGGAATGAAATTTGGTACGCTTCCTCTAGGGCCCTAGGTGCTCGCTAAGAAAGGTTTTCACAAAATTTGAAATTTTAGGAGGGTTTAGGGGTCAAAGTTACTAAAAATCCCCATAAGAAATACATAGTTTAATATATTTATTTATATATTGTTTTGTTGATGGGCTATGTATACATTTAACGTTGATTTGTCTATCAGTGCAAAGCCGGATCAGGCCAGCTAGTATAGTATACAGTATATGTCTAAAAGCAGTCAGTGTATTTGTTTTTTTGTTTTTTTTTAAGTGTACATAACTGTTCTAGACCAAAACTTCTGGTGATAAATAAAATTCTGCTGGTAGAGTAATTACAATAACTGTATTCTTCTAATTCGTTAAGTTCATTACATAGTAGGCTACATGTCAAAAATAAAAACAGTAAAAGTAAACTTAAAGTAAGAGCCTTCTTTTCTTCTTGCCAGCCATTTTGTCTATCACTTTGTCCCAATGGATGGATAACATGGCTAGGTCACTGAGTCTTTTATCACTCGATACACTCACACTGCTCTGCGTATTGCCATTCTCTCTCTAGCAGTCTAATAAGCTCTTACTAACAATATGATAACATGGCAGATTTATTATTGTAGGTATGAAGACATTACACTTTTGTAAATACCGTCATATTGCAAAATTACACTACAGTGTAAGTTATTTGAACTGTATATCTATATCAATGCAATTTTATAATCCTAATAAAAAAAATTGGTGTATCAGGAAATTTCGGGGTGGGCTGCGGCTGCCCACCCCTGGCTACGTGCCTGACCATAAGACTAAAATATATCATTATCCATATTTAAATATTAACAGTTCTCCAGACATAATAAAGCATAATTCTCTTTACACTTAACCACCATAAGACTAAAATGTATAATTATCCATATTTAAATATTAAGAGAACTGAAGACATAATAAGAGCATTAGTTATCTGCAGACTTTACAGTAATAAAATGTTTTAATAAGATTATATGGGAATTTAGAAAGTAGATATCTTATTGAATAAAAATATCAAATTTAGTTTGAATATTAAAAACTTTGTAATTATAATATGAATGATTCAAAGATAACAAACTATATGTCACAAGAGAAGGGATGGCTTTGGGGTTTTGAGTTCTGCGATGAACTATTTAAGAATCTGATGTAGTGAATGTTTTATGCATTGTTGAGTTTTGATGCAAGTTTTTATATCTATTTAAATGTAAGGTAGTTTATAGAAGTCTGAGTGTATGTGAGTATGTGTGTAAGCAAATGTATGTGTTTGGATTTAGTGTTTTGACTTAATTATGTATGAAAAGGCCTGCTAAGAAATACCACCGCAGGTATATCCAGGTTTTTTATAAATCAAGTATTAAAGGTAGACTAATTATTCTGTATTCATTTAAGTTTTATTTTTATTTAATGAATTCATCTTCAGTATCCAGGTCACTGATTTATTAAAAATAAAGAGTTGCCGGCCGGTCGCCAGAAGGTGTACACCTAAACGTGAAATGTGCTATGTGTGTTTTGTGTAATTTAATTTTAATGTATGACGACCTCGATTGAGTAATTTTGTGTCTGATGATGGGATAAAAGTCCCGAAACGCGTCACTAACGAATATAAAGAAGAGGTCACGTGACGGAAGGAAATAAGGTAAGAAACTTTATTTTTAATTTTTATTTAGTTTAGTTTAGTTCTCTTTTCACACTAACCATCATATACTGGAAGTGGGGGTTAGATATTTCCCATCCAATAAAATATTATTAAATTAAAACAAAAATGACAGGAATAAATTTTATTGACCGAGCGTAAGCGAGGTCTCCGTTTTAACTCGACCGTTCGGCATTTCGTCTGTGTGTCTGTCTCACGATTACAGCCAAACGCCTTGACCGATTTTGATGATTTTTTGCATGAATGTTCCTTATTCCTAGGCCAAGCCATGTATATATACGGGTTTTTTCCATTTTTAACCCCTTAAATAAAATAAAAATGGCGGCCGGACCGTTTCTCTCAGTGTAAGCTTTTTTCCAAAACCAGTTTGTGGCTTAACCGTAAGTCGAATTTAAAAACTAATAAACATTTTGCTAAAAGCAAATTAAATTTTAAACAAAATTGTATTCTTGATTTTTTTCCGTATCTCTAACGTTAAGCTCACAAAATGGACGTAAACTTCAAATTTGTTAAAAATCGTCCAAGTTTTTGTATTTCAACCATGTTTTTATACGTTTATTCTAAACCAATTCAAAAGTGTTCCATAGCTTTTTTGTAGATAAAGGTTTAAAGAATTCATATATTCCAGTAAAAAAAATTATTGAAGTAAAATTAAGAAAGTTATTAGCTCAAGAAACAATCACGTTCAGTAACGAAAGGAAAATGTTTAACTTTAGGCCTAAATAAAAGGTAGTAAAAATTATTGTAATTTTTTTCATAAATGTAAAAAAGTTTTGTAATTTAGTTCTAAATAGAATTGTATAAAAATATTGATCAATTTCAAATTTCTTATTTTGAAAACACCAGTTTTTATGTTTCTACTACAAGACTGCTAACAAAACTAGGCCTGTTTTGAATAGTAATTTAGGAATATATCATTTGCCCAAAAATGACATATTATTATAAGAAAGTGTAGAGGATAAATCAAAGAATTGAACTGTATACCTGTAAATTATCATTGTAAATTTCATAAAAGTATTTGACTTAGCTTTACTTGAATTACAAAATGAGATGAAACAAATGAATCCTCGCGGCGATAAAGAACATACAAAAAATGAGCGTAGGACACCGTGGGAAGTCTTGGTACATGGGTTGAGATCACTATCACGAAGTTTTAACATCGTTTGTTTTCATTATTTCTAATATTGGAATAAGATATGGAACTTAAGTTAACTTATGATACATTGTTAAGTTTGAGTTATTTAAGTATGTAAATATTTAATTGTATGTTGTCCCTCTATAACGCAATATTTTTAGCTATCTTATGCATTATTAACCTAAATAAAACACAATGCCTCGAATAAAAGAAAATCTTTAGCAGTTAAAGCTCAAGAAAAGAAATAAAAACGAGAACTAGAAATCCCGGAATCGCGGGAATTGTAAATAAAGTTTCACTGGCTAAACCTTGTGCTTACTTCCTTACTGGCACACTATTTTTAACCTATGCTCAAAACCACATTTGTTATTTCAACAAGCGAGGTCTACTGTTCACAAAACTACTAGTTAATCCATAAATAAAAAAAACTAAACCGGAGCTAACATTATAAATACCCTAAAAAACTTTTTCTAATGGAAATAAATGCGAAAACTTTGAAACCAACCATAAGAAAATTAATTTCTTAAAATAACTATTAAAAGAAAAATAGGCCTAAGCCCTTGAACAAAATATTTTATTAAAAACCAAAACATACCAGGTTTATCAAGCCTGGGCTCTAGATCCACTGCTTACAATAAATTTTGTAATTTATATGGAATTGCATATTTAATAATTAAATTAAGTTATAGAGACATCTTTTAAAAAAAAGTAAATAAGATTAGCTAGTATTAAACACAGTGCATAAAATAAATTCAATTCAAAGTGTGTAGTCATACCTTGTATCTAGGATAGCTCTGTTGTCTATGTACTAAATACGTGTCACGTCACATGGTAACATAAGAGCGTGGGAACTGCCATTAAATAAAAATAGCTTTCCAAAATGTCTGCTACAAAAGTTTACTGAATTTAGATTTTAATATCTCCAACAGTTAAGGAATTTCCTAAAAAAACCTGTTTAACCACATAAATTTTAAAATTGGTATTTTGAGATATTTTTTGGTATGGGTGTTGCAAATGTTGAGCTATGAAAAAGTTGATGCCTTATTTTGGCTGTGCATTTCCTGACATACAAACATTTCTTGACATTTTTATATACTACATTTATTGTGTAGATGGATATACAATACATTGAATTTTTAGAAAACTGTTAATTTTTTTGTCAGAATTTGTTTTATATATATATTATCAATTTGTCATTTGTATGTTAAAAAAATGTTTTGACCCCTCTTCCCAAAAAAAAAGAACCAAAAACAATTTTGCCGTGTTTTTTCTGGCCGCTCAAAGAGTGTACATAATTTGACAAATTTAACAAATGTAAGATTTTTTCCCCAATCCAAGAAAGTTATCTTGAGCTATTAATATTATATTCATCGTTGTTCATTGTTGTAATATTTTTACTACTGTGTCCAACATTTTGTTTATTTAGAATGTCTATTATAAAAGAAGTTTACATTTGTTTGTAAAAATCTGCTTACTTCTCTTTGAAGAGTCAGGTAGTTGACTCATCTCTTTGAGAATTTTAATTTAATAACTTACTCGAAAGATTTTCAAAACTTTAATTTAAACAATACGGAACCCAGAATTCAGAATCTTCTTTTGCCAACATTCAACATAACCTGTAAAACCGTTTTACTGAGAAGAGCCTGTTGTAAACTCATTTTTTAAATTAACTCAGTAGTTTAGACGATTGTGGGAACATAAACACCACATCCAACAAATAAAAACAATGTTTGTTTAACTTACTAACTAAAATGATCTTGAAAATGTCTGACAAATTATAACAAGCAAAATAATAGTAATACAAATTCAACTTTCTTTGCCCCTTTCAAAACCAAACATTTATCCCTAAAATTTGTTATTCAATACTTTGTTTTCAAGAAACTTACCATAAAAATAAAACATAATATGGCTGCCCACATGAGGCGCTTCCATGCTTTGGAATTTGAACACTGTGTTCCATTGACTGCATGACAATGATCACTGTATTCGTATGCAATGCCTCCAAATTCATCCTGAAATTAAAAAGTATAATTAATTTAGTCCAATAACTATGGAAAGATTGACAGAATACCCAACAACCTTTGAATAAAAAAATGCTTTGATATTTCCAAGTTTTTTTAGAGAAACCCAAAACTGAATATTGGCCTCCAGGTCAACTTAACCAACAAAATAAAATAGTTTATCAAGTTTGATGGTCCAGCAATAGTTCATACAAAGTAAATCGAACAAAAAATAATTAACTGAATTTGTTTTTGACAATTTCCATATGAATTATTTCTGCAACACTGGAACTCAATAGTTGTAGCATGTGGTCAATGAACTATCTTGTACATAGTTATGCACAAGTAGCTTTCTCACTCGCTTTAAAAATTGATTCAGTAGCGGAACAGTAGCAAGCATTTGAGCGGTCGTTCGAAATTTGAAAATATGTATAACAATTACCAAAACAGCTACTAAAAATACTACAAAGATAATTTTTTTGTAACAATTTTAAATGTGATATTATGTCAGGCATCTTTATTTCATTCAATAGCGACAAATGAATAAATACAAGATGGCCGACAGTGCACTTTAGGAAGATATGAGGTTTAAAATTATTACCCAAAAAAGGATATAGACGCTTTACTTTGTATATAGGTAGTATTTTTATTATGTAATAAATGCAAGGGAAATCCCAAAACTAAGGTCTCCTAATTTTTAGAAATAAAAAATCCGTGTATTTTCTATAATATAAGGTTGAACATTTGTCTATTATTCTACATAATCCTCACTTCGGTCAATGAGTTTTTGTAGCCGCTGTAACAGTTTTTCTATGCCCATGTCATACTAGCTCCACACCATGTCCTAGAGAAAGCGTTGAACCTCATCTTACACCTTGTTGTCGGAGCTGAATCGCCTTCCTGCCCAATGTTCTTTCAACTTAGGGAACAGGTGGTAGTCACTGGGTGCCAAGTCCGAACTATAGACTGGGTGTGATGTTCCATTTAAACTATTGCAGGAGAGCGAGGGTTTGACGGGTGACGTATGAGCAAGAGTTGGCATGAAAAATGTTTACGCCCTTGCTCAACATTCCTCTTCTCCGATTCTGAATTGCCCATCTGAGTTTTTCCAACAAGCATAAAGTCGGACCAACCATATCACGTTTCTTAGATTAGTAATATTAATCATGGAATGATTAACACTGACAGTAAACATGTTATATGGCTTGGACGCAAAGCATATGATGAAGTCAGGATTAAAGTAATCAATGCTAGCATTAAGGTTAAGGTCAAGGTTAAGACTAAGGAATGCTAGTTTGGCTTGTAGATTAAAGCTGTTAGTAGCCTTGGTCTAGAGAAGACTCCACTGCACTGGGGATTCTCTTGTCTTTACCTCCAGCCAGTAGTTTAGATTTTTTTTTATTACAGCGAAAAACCTTAGCGGTTATCATCGCCTGGAAGTCGAAGAGCATTTGCCCAATGCTCATACATTTAATAATTAAAATGAGATATCTACAATCTCACACAGGTTCAAAATTAAACATTTAATTTACAAACACTATTAAAACAATAAAGATAAAATAACAACAGTAACAACTTGTTACACGTCTGTGAAGGGCCCAATGCGTAGACGAGAAACCACCACTTCCTCTCAACAGCTTTGACGGTTTGAAAATATCCACGGCCAAACGGTAACCTTAATTTAGCGGAGTTTATTGTTTTGTACCGCTACCAACGCTTCTTCCCACTGTCTAAACAAGGCTTGTTTCAAAGAGGACGTATAGTCGGTTGACATTACCCTATTCACGCTAGGCTTTAAGTGAGTGGTTTCCTAAGCTGCTAGGTCTGCTTTAGTATTTCCCTGTATACCAGCGTGACCCGGAACACAGCACAACGACGTCCCTTGTAGCCAAAGTCTGTGATTGGAGCACAGAATATCTTTGACCAAAGGGTTAGGTGAGTACATATCTTGAATAGACTCAAGTGCACTTCTTGAATCTGAATATATAAGAAGCTGCTCCGATGTTGGTGGTAGAATATTGAGTGCCTTGAGGATTGCAAAAAGTTCTGCTGTATATACAGAAGAGGAGTATGGTAATCCATAAGCGAAGCTGTTTCCTGACAGAACAAATGCACATCCGACTCTATTGTCCAGTTTAGAACAATCAGTGAAAATTATATGACTTAATGGGTAAATTTTGCATATGGATATAAATTCCTGACTGTAAACAACATCAGGTGTAGTTTGTTTTAGATATCTAGATAGTGAGAGATTAACATATGGATTTCTAATCGCCAATGGAGCAACAGAACATGGTCTATTTTCATATATAAGAGGTAGTGCAAAACCCAGATTATTGAGGATACGGATAGTTCTGATCCCATAAGGAGCAATAGAATGTTTACGGAATTTGTACTGTGAAAATAATGGATTGCAAAATACAATATCATATGAAGGATGTAAAGGTTTGGAGCTTAAGTTACCAGTAGTTTAGATATAAGTTAGGGCCAGCAAAGAGTGTCTTGTACGTTTTGAAGTTGATACATATATTAACTGAAACACGACTACTGTTTCCACTACCTTGAGCATCTAACCGCATTCACGATGCCTGCCGTTTTTGGACCATCCTGACACGACCGAATGTTATTCAATAAGCATAAAGACATTACACCGGCTAGAGAAAATGCACGACCATTGCCCGGGGACTATCACCCAAGCGAGGCGTCACAATAACCAACAAACAAGTCTAAAATTATTACAATATATTATACAAATGATTAAATTTTACTACACATGGTTGATAAGCTTATCCGCCGCATAGGATTTGGATAACAAATGTCTTAAGTTGTTTTAAAATGTTGTTAAGTTTAACTCCAGTTTTATGCAGTCTGGAAGTTTACTGATGAAAGTAAGACCTGCTAGAGTGGGAAAATCCTCATGAATCTTTAGCTTTCGTGTAAGATCCCGTAAAAATTTGTTCCTCTGGTATTAGGATTATTAACATCTTTATTATATTATGTTTACAAGATATCAAATAATGGATAGTGATTTCAAGAATATATAATATTATATAATGATACAAGATTATGTATACAAGATGGTTATATAAACAAGATCTGTAAATAAAGTAATGAGACTGGTTCAGAAAAGCTTTTTATTTACAATCCAATTACTATATACATGAACCTTTGACATAGTTCCCTTTTGAAGTTACGCAATGTTGCAAACGGTTTTTCCATTCATCATAGCACCGTTGAAACTCAGGAACCGGAATATCCTTCAGCTCGTCGGTTACATTTAAAAAAATGTTTTCTACTGTTCCAAAATGGTGTCCTTTGGTAGCATTCTCACCGAGATTAATACAAAACTTGATTGCACAACATTGCTCACAATTAGTATCACTTCAAAAGTTGTAACGCACAACATAAACTCATTTCACAAAAACAAGTTTGTTTACACCTCACATGGCAACAATAGCCTAAAAATATAAATCAGCTGTTCATCTAACCATATGTTTACTTGTAACTTTACCCCATGTTGCCATTATGGCTGACAAAAAAATTTGCCCCATTATTATTATTTACAGACCTTGTATTAGCCTTAATGATAGGATAATCAAGAACTTCTGGAAACACTGCATTCGGTCATTTTAGGTATTGTTCCTTGTTAGAACACGGAGTTGATATTTATATTTTATTCATAATATGAAATATCGTTTTTGGTGGTTACGCCCTTTGGCCTTTACACCATCGATATGTTTTCGTTCTATGTATTTACACAATTATGGGTGATTAACTGTCGTATATCTGCTCGAATAAAACTTGAATGTCTGTTTAATTAATTTTGTTAAATGTTTGTTTATTATCTGCTTATGAGTTATAATAACAATCTGTGAGGTTTCCTTTTTTGGAGAAACTTGGAATTTAAATTTTCAGCATAAATCATTCAATTTAAAAGAAAATACAACATTTCGCTACAGTAAAGTATTTAGAAAAAAAAACTTTTTTAATTTTGAAGCCACTGTTCTAGTATAATAAAGACACCTTGTTCTACTTTAACGCTTAAACAGAATACTTAAACACCTTAACACATACTCAGACACAAAGCAAACAGTGGTTGACTAACTTTAGAGCTGACAGGATATGACTAGTCACCTGTTCTTTGGCTGTTGATTATTTTGCAACTACAATATTTATAATTAAAAACCTCAATGGACGAATAAAGTTTGTCATGGCACAGGTAGAATAGAAGTGACGGTGTGTAACATAAATATGATTACAAGTAAAAACACCAATGGACGAATAAAGTTTGTCATGGCACAGGTGACTAGAAGTAATGGTGTGTAACATAAATATGATTACAAGTAAAAACCCCAATGGACAAATAGAATTTGTCATGGTTCCGGTAGAGTAGAAGTGACGATGTGCAACATAAATATGATAACAAGTAAAAACCCCAATGAACGAATAGTTTGTCCCCAAAGCAGAACAACGAGCGACGGTGCGACATTGTCGCAGAAAAAAGTGGGCTGCAGAAAGATATCGTATAGAATAACGTTTTTTACAGGTCAAAAACTAGGGAAAGGTCGTTTCTAGTTACCGATTCTCCATATCACCGATACTTTATCTCTGGTATCAGTATCAAAAATCAATAGCCGAACTCGAAACTAGATACCGAGAGATACTCAGTTTATATTATCATTGTTGGACTTGCCAGTTCTCCGTATTTTGAATGTAATCTCCGGTATTTGCAATCACATTCTCTATATTTAAACTTAAACCCAATTCAGCATTTAACAATAAAAATATCAGAAGGAAAAAAAGTGAAACTTTGATGTATGTAGACATTTTCCCTTGTAAAATGTTTAGGTAATTGTTTTGTTTAAGTAAAGCTCTTGTTTTATTTGTATCCATGCTTAGGCTTAGTTATTTGTACACAGGAAGGTAAAGTAGGTTTAAGGTCAACCACTTATGGATTTGTTTCTTATTTATTCATGTCTATTTATAGAATTAGGGTTTCTACTGTGACGAAAAGTTATAAATTTTATAGATCGGTAACGAAACTATAATAATTCTATTTATTTTAGTCTGGTAAAACATTTTATGCATTTTCGGAATTTACGTTACCCGTGATTTGTTTTTTGTGGGAGTCCTGACGAAGTGCCTTTGTTTGAATTGTTATTTATTCTTGCAAATAGCGACATTTAATTTCCACTTTTACAACATTCTACAAGTGTCATCTAAATAACATTTTCGCTGACCTTAGCCGTTGTAATTTAAATTAAGTTTTAATGCCGGTATTTCATAGAAACAAGAACAAATTATTAATCTCGGGAGTAGTTTTTTTCATGGACATGTGCTGTTGTATATTAAATTACGTTTAAATGCCGGCATTTTATAAAATTAGCGCTAATAATATTCGGACGTTGTATTTTTTGCGAACATTCGTCATTGTATTTTAAATAATATTTCAACAATGGTAGTTCAGAAAATTGGCACAAATTGTATTCGGGCATCGATTTTTTCGCAGACATACACTGAGATTGTATTTATTACAAAATTAGGCCTAGTTGAATTACTGGTTGTTTTTTGTTGATAGGTATCGGTATCGAGAATCGAAAAATTTGGTATGGACCCATCAATACCATAAACGAAAATTTTAACTCAATCTTCACGACTAGTGGTACAACTATTACTATTTTATCATCTCTGTTCTAGCCGTAAATACTTATCATTTTTACACCAGTCGATCTGTTTCTCTTCTCGGTCCATTTCAAATGACATTCTGACTATCATTATGCATACGGTTTGCCACGGGCAAAAACCCGAGACAAATGGGCTAATTACTAGAATAATTAGGTCTAACATTAAAAGTTGTATATAGAAGCCAATAGGCCTAAATATGTAAATTGATAATTAGTAATAAGTAAAATAACACGTTATAAAGAGATATCAAAGGAAAATTGGGTGTAAGAAGGAAGTAAATAATTTAAAATAATTATTTTATAAATTGCAGGCTTAGCCAATATTAAAAGTAATAGTAGCCAAGCGGAGTGAATTATTCTAAGGGAAATCGACAGGATAATTCTTGTCAGGTTTTGTCGAATATTGCAAAACTCTGTCTGTTGCTATGCGCCGTGAAAGAATTCAATGTGAAATTTTAATATATTTTCAAAAATAAAAATAGTAGGTTATTTTAAATGTAATGGGTAGAGGAGAAAAAGATGATAATAATCTAATTAACAGAATTGTTTTAATTAAGAAAGTGAAAAAGTTATAGAGCAAAGACGTAGCAGAAAAAATGCTAAAATTCACAAATTTGAAAATTTCGAAAATCTAAATTGGGGATAAAATAAAGAATAAATAATTAATAATCATTAAATAACAATAAATTAATATAATTAAATATTTTTAAAGAAAAAGGCTCAAAAATAAACACATTAAAATAAATGAATAAATCGGGGGAAATAAGTTTCTACAGAAATAAATAT
>JAGFPH010001784.1:108307-120975 GCA_018207615.1 Philaenus spumarius | reverse complement strand
TATAATATTTGTTCTTCCATTGTTTGGCGCATAGGTACAGAACATAGTCAATTAGCCCATCAAGATGAGGATTGCTATTGATGCGTAAAGCGTGTCTTGAAAACATTGAGAACATGGCTGCCTCTGGTGAGCTGTGTTGTTTGCACAGTTGCTAAGAAAAATCATTTTACAAAATCTTTAAACTCATTAGTTGAGACAGCATAAGGGTGATGCAGTTATGTACAAATCATCTACCACCAGCGAAGATAATAACAAATTTTTATTTAACGAAGGGTCCGAGGCAAAATAAAAGAAGACAGAAAAAAATGGTGAAATTGTGATCGATATAGGCCTAATCACCGAGTTGAGGCAAGTACTTCATCAACGAATTCGGAGACAGATGATGGGCATAATAATTGTTCTATAACTCCTATTTTTTGATAAGTACTCTCCTTCCAGTGTCAGAAGCTATTTGTGCAAGCTGGGGGTCTGTTATAACCAATGTAATGATTAAAAGCCCTGCTGCCAGCGATTTTTCATGTGAAGAGATTGGCACTACTGATAATGACTTTGGACCTCCTGCTGGTTACAAAGGAAACATACATTTTTTGAAATTTGCCCAATGTCAGAAATATGGGACTCAGTACCACAACAACTTCAAACCATTCTCAAAAAATAAATTAATGCCCCAAGCAGTAACGTCCAAAGATGTAAGCAGAATCGAAGATTTGAATGACTCCTTGCCAAATTTCAAAATATAAGAAAATGTAAAGTAAAATTAAGGATTAAAGAAGTTTTAAGGCATATCTATAACTTTATAAAGTATTTTATAGAAATTTAAAGTTCAATACACACAATGAATTGATCATGTGCGAATTGCAAAACATGGGAGGGGGGAGCGTGAGTTTGATTCCTCTCTTGATTTCGCAGCAACTGTATTTTTTTCTTAGAATCAATTGTCAAAGCGGCATCCTTTGTTTCTTTTTCTTCGTTTGTTGTTTTGTCGGAACCTATATTGAATTTCGTGGGAGCAAAATATGCAATAACATATTGAGTAATATGTTGAGCAGCAAAAAGATTCAATGGTATTGGTATTAGACGTGATGAACGTACAAAAATGGCTTTTAAAAAATCTTTGAAAGTTAAAGAAAAGAAAAAATAACAGATTTTTTTAAACAATGATACAGTATATGTAAATTCAGTTTTCAAAGTTTAAGTAAGTTTAAAATGTTTAATTTTTTTTTGTGTTTTTATGTGTGTATGTACATACAATAAAATGAGTTGCAATAATGTCTTATTTGCTTGTTTATTTATGACCGATCTGGTCGGGACCGAGACCCTGGCCGGTTAAGAGGGGTTCTACTGTACTTTATTACTGGAACACTAAAAACACATGCGACTATAAAAATCTATGATTACAAAATACACTACATTCAGCCATAGATGCAAAGTAGTTTATTCTATGATGTCAACGCATGCTAAATCCAAGCAATATTCAGGTTAGCCACAGGTTTCCAAAGGTCAGATTATCCACCCGCCTTTAGCAACCCTGCAACCGAACCAACTTCTACCTAGGAAAAATATCGCGTGTGAGGAAGTTAATTCACAGTTTGATTCACTATTCCTAACGTTGAATAACGAAAATTATTTAAATTACTTGTACTTAGGTCTGCATTTTAAATGTTTTTTATTTATATCTTATTGTTTTGTCTGCTTACATTTTTCTTCAATTATTTTAAGTTATTTATTTACTTATCTATAATGCATCCATGCAGACTATATACGTTACAGGTGTACACCATAATGCACTGAAGGGTTAAAACAGGCGTCATGGCTGGTATACACAGATACAAATAAAATTTAAGGATTTATTTTGAAATTCAACACACAAGTTCTTCACAAATAAACAATTATCGTTTACTTACCTTTTTAGTACTGCTTATAGCCATAGAAAAACTCAGCAACATCAGTAAAGTAGTGTATAAACTATTGGTTTTATTAAAAGAATGAATGTTATGGTTAATTACACGATTATCAAATATAACGATAATGCATTCTTTTAAACCTAAACGCACCATGCCATAAATAAATGCTCAATTAATCTTAATTGTAATTATCCATGGACAATGCCTGAAGAAATCAATCAGAAATAATTACAGAATATTAAAAAACACTTTTTAAGTAAATCAAAACAGAATTATTGTTTATACAGAACTCAACATTTTGTTCTTCATATTATAATGAACAATGATTGAAGAAATGAATCACAAATAATTACAGCGTATTCAAAAACACCCTTTAAGTAAATCAAAACAGAATTATTGTTTATATACATAACTCAACATTTTGTCCTTCATCTTATAACGGACAATAATTGAAAAAATGAATCACACATAATTACAGCATAATAAACCTTTAAGTAAATCAAAATAGAATTATTGTTTATATACAGAACTCACCATTTTGTCCATCATATAATGGACAACGAATCACAAATAATTACAGCGTATTAAAAACACCCTTTAAAACCCTTTGAGGACCAACGGTACTTTTAAGCACCACCCAATTCAACTGTCTTTATAAAAGGTAACAGTGGCTTTATCTACAAGTTGAGGCCTGGAAGTACTTAAGAGTACCATTGCAGTTCTGTAAAACATCAGGTCTACACCTAGTTTCAACAAATGCCACCAGAAAGCAGGACTTGCTTGGCTAGTGCATGCTTCCAATTGGCAATTAATGTGGTGTAATTTTCCCAATTTTTTAAAAAATGTTCTAGTCTTTCATTTGTCAGTATTTTTTATTAAAAGGGTAGCATATTGTTTTAAATTAATTACTTAATTTTTATTTCACAATAATATCACAGGAATAAATAAATATGGCCTAAATATGTTCTGGTACTTATAAGTACTGTCAGTACTATGGCCAGTCACTAAATCAGCTGATGAGTGTTGTAAACAAAAGTTTAGTCTGCTAGTATGCTGTTGTTGTTTCAAATTGATGTATATTGGTTTCTTATGGTGCAGTTTTACTAAGTTTATAATTGTTTTTCATCACTATGGATAGCAGATTAATTTTAAATCAAATAGATGAGTATCTTTTTGAAAAATTATCTGACATTTGTGCCAGTTCAGATGTGAGTGACTATGATGATAAAGATGATGAAGTGAGGTTAGAAGGAAATGATTATTTGGATTCAGGAATAGAAATATCAGTAAGAAATGTAGTTCCTATTCTTAATAAAAAAGAATTGCTGTTAACAGAGGCTTCTGTTTCACTTAGGCCTAGTAATACAATGCCATGTAATAGTGATACAAAATTGGTAGATGATTCGAGTACAATAGGCATACGCCGACAAATCAATTCGAATGAGATGGTAGGTCTAGACAGACCACATGAGTTGGTAGAACCTGTAGCCTGCTGTAACAAAGATACAGTTAATAATTTTGATGAAGTATTTAATCAAGGAATTACAATCGTAGAAAATGAGAGACCAGGAACTGATAAGCATAACAAAGAGCCTAAAGAAACTATTGAAGCTAATAAAACTATTGAAAGTTATGAAACTAGGTCTAATGAAACTAGAAAAACTAATAAAAACAGATCTGGCAAAAACGGTAGGTTTAAAAAGAAACGTAAAGCAAAGAAACCTAAAGTAAAAAAGTCCAAAGATGGAAACCAAGAGAAAAATGAAGACTCTACTAAGAATAAAAAGAATGTTCCGCATTATAAATGGAAGAAAAAAGATTTGACAACAACAGTTCCACTCTATGACATAAGTGAAGGTAAGCATGAAATATTACTACAGTATAATATATTTAGTTTTGCATTTATGTAAAAAAAATTACTTACTTTTTAGCTCACGGATCCTGCAAAAGATTTTTGGAAACACTAACAATACCTACTTACCAGTTGCTAGGCAACAACTTTTATATGTAGCAAAAAATTTCTTATTTTGGTTCATCAGTCCTAAACAGTTAAACTGTTTAAAACTGTTAAAAAATTGAAATCCTTACAATACTTAGTAACCACTTGCAACGTAACAATTTTCATGTTATCAAAGAGTTTTTTAATACTTTTCAGCACCTTTGTTAGCTAAATCGATACCAAGAGTTAGTTGTTTTTTTATTCTTTCAGGTGTAGCGGAAGGACATTTTGAAAACTGCAATACGCAAACTGATATATTCCTTGAAATTGTAGACCAGGAGTTGGTAAGTCACATTACGTAACAATCAAATCTTTTTGCAACTCAGAATGGCAAAACACTGAATTTAAAAGAAAATTAACTCTTAGTGTTTATTGGAATAAACTTTCTAATGGATTATCACGAGTTACCCTTCATCAAGCATTACTGGTCTACTTCTGACGACTTACATATCAAGCCAGTTGCAGATGCAATGCCAAGAGGGCGATTCATGGAAATTTTATCACATCTTCATGTGAATGATAATAGTATAATTTCTAGAGATAATCCTCACAAATTACACAAATTAAGGCCTCTTATTGATAAGCTGAATAACAAGTTCAAGGCAGTTTATAAAGGGACAAGAGAGGTTAGCGTAGACGAATCTTTGACTGTTTTCAAAGGTTGCAGTAGTTTAAAACAGTATAATCACATGAAAAGAATCAAAAGAGGATATAAACTTTGGTGTCTTGATGACCAACATGGGTTTATTTTGAAATTTGACTTTTATCAAGGTAAATCTGAAGCCGTTGAGGCAGAATATCTTGGAAGTTGTTTGGGTGAGAGAGTCGTTCTGTCACTAACAAAAGAAATATGGGGAACGAATCGAATTATAGTCTTTGACAATTATTTTGCTTCTATTCCTTTGATGATAAGGCTAAAAAAGAAGAACACCTTAGCTTGTGTGACGATTCGTAACGACAGGGCAGGTATCCCCAAAAACAGGAATTCCTGTCTTGAGAGGGGACAGTGGGATCATCGCTACTCAGACACTGATGTAGGTGTTTTCAAGTGGCAGGACAACAGATCTGTCTGGTTGATATCAAACTACCATGGGACAGAACAGAGTACAGTATTAAGAATCCAGAAAGGTGGATCAAAAGTTACAGCGAGTTGCCCACCCGTAGTTAAAGATTATAATAAGTACATGGGAGGGGTAGACCTAGCAGATCGATACAGAGCCCTATACAATGTCGACAGGAAATCTAAAAAGTGGTGACATAGGCTATTCTGAGGTATTTTAGATATTGCCTTTGTCAATGCCTATGTCATAAATTGTCAGCTAAATGAAAAGATGTCTGTTCTAGAATGTAGAAGCTTGGTGGCTAATCGTCTGATTGCTATGCAAAATCCAAAACAGAGAAAGAGGTCTCGCGATTTGAACTCATCAAGTGCCTCATCAAGTCATATTTTGAAGAGGAGAAAATCATGTGATTTTTCAGTGCCTACAGATATAAGGTTAAACAACAAAGGGATCCACTGGGTGACAGTTGACCAAAAGAGGGAAAGATGTGAGGTCTGCGCTAAACGGAAAATCCATTCACGCCCTTACAGTAAGTGCAGCCACTGCAAAGTGTTTCTAGAACTGTTTTGCAGAATTTCACCAAGTATTGCTAGAATAATATGACCAGGGAAAGACTCTTCCAATGATAAATTTTATTTACTTCACTTTTACAATTTTTAATTTAATTTTTCAATGTTATTTACGTTCACATTTGTCAAACATTTAATCAATTTTGATGACCTTTAATTATATTGTCGTAGTAAAATGTTCTGTTTTTATTATTACAACAATCCACAAAGTAGCCATTGAGGTCTGACGGTACTTGTAAGTACTAGGTAGAAAAACTACTGTCATGCCATAGAGGATCGATGGTACTTAAAAGTACCATGTGTGAAAGTTATATATGTAATTAAGAAAGAAAAAAAATTACTAAACAACCTTACTTGATCACAAAAATAAAGAAGTATATAGTTTTTTTTTTTCAAATTTTAACACTTCTTGGTCCTCAAAGGGTTAAGTAAATCAAAACAGAATTATTGTTTAAATACAGAACTCAACATTTTGTCCTTCATATGATGAACAATGATTGAAGAAATTAATCACAAATAATTACAGTGTAATCAAAAACACCCTTTAAGTAAATCATAACAGAATTATTGTTTATATGCAGAACACAACATTTTGTCCTTCATATAACATAAATATTGTCTGCAATAAATATACAGGATGGCAATAAACATACAAGGACGTCCCGACCATTCGTCGTCTTCAACCGACTCATTTCGGCTTTAAATCACTCATACCACTTGTAAACCGTCTTCAGATTTATAACATTATCGCCATACAATGATTTTAACATTCATGAGCTTCTTTTGCACTTTTTTTTACACCTTGAAACAGAACTTAATGTTAATGCGTTGTTCGAAATCCATGATGCACGACAGACGCGGTAAACACGACCTTACTCTAGAGCAGGGCTCTATAATAAGGGCTAAACCGTTTCTTTGATCTCGGCACTGTGCTGCCAGTTTCACTCTGACGTCACTGTGCTGATAACTGCAATTCTAGAGCAGTGGACTCCTTGTGCGCGCAGTAGTTAACTCGCTGTTGTAACTCGGCGGAAAAGCTTCAGTAAAATAATACTTAGATATTCTTAATCTACATAAACTACGGATTTTAACAGTATAAAAAAGTTTTATTTTAACAGGTATTACGAATTCTAATAATTGAAAATATTTGAGAATTATTACTGACTGACATGGAAAAGTTACTAAGCGAGGAATTTTTTTTATTTTTGGGTTATAAACAAACTTCCAGCGGGAAAGTTATAGCCAATGAATTGATCTAAACTATCCAATTCACCGATTTGTGATAAAATGATTACATCATTATGAAATCGTTTTTTAACTGAGCGCGAGGAGTTGCCTTGCCGCCAATCCTGAAGTAGAGTTGTTTGATACGGGAATAACGTTTATGTACATATTGTTATTTTAGCGTAATATAGTAAATCACTTGTCCCCAGGTAATTATGCCAGCTAGAAAAAAGTAAGCATTTAATTTGAACATAAACTAATTATAATTTATAATTAAAATTTGATATTATTGTAGTGGACACAAAAAGTTAAGTTGGAGGTTAACGTTTAAAAAATAATATCATTATTACGTACATTCAAAGAAATAAAATTAGAGATTAATGATGGAAAAGAAAATCTTAGTTACGTAAAAAAATTAGTTTCATATTTAATTAAAAGAATTACTTTATAACAAAGAAATATGCACATAAACGTTATTCCCGTATCAAACAACTGTATTTCGGGAGTGGCGGCAAGGCACCTCCTCGCGCTCATTTAAAAAACGATTTCATAATGATGTAATCATTTTATCACAAATCGGTGAATTGGATAGTTTAGATCAATTCATTGGCTACAACTTTCCCGCTGAAAGTTTGTTTATAAATCAAAAATAAAAAAATTCCTCGCTTAGTAACTTTTCCATGTCAGTCTGTGATAACTCTCAAATATTTTCAATTATTAAAATTCGAAATACCTCTTAAAATAAAAGTTTTTTATACTGTTAGAATCCGTAATTTATGTAGATTAAGAATATCTAAATTTTATTTTACTAAAGCCTTTCCATCGAGTTACAACAGCGAGTAAACGACTGCGCGCACATTACTGAAATATTACCAGCTAGTGTGTATCAGCATGGTGACGTCATAGGCGAGCGATACTGGGTCACTGTAAATGATCAAAATGGTATAGCCCTTGTTATAGAGCCCTGTTGCTCTAGAGGCTGTGGAAGCTGACTGACTGACGTGTTCAAAATTAACACTGCTTGTTTCAACAGATCAGGTTATCAGACAGTCGTGTAGATTCCACTGCGTTTTATAGTCTGCTATCTGGCCAGATACACTAACAACACACATATTATAACACGGCACAAATACTACACTTATTATAAAGGGCGTGAGAAATATTTCAAACAAAGAGTTTTATAAAGTTAATTGCCAGGAGGCGGCAAAGGGGTAGCGGAAGCACTGGGCTTATTATAAATTTGTCTGTATATTACATACGGTTAAAGTTGTCCTTTATACAAGGGTGGCGGCGTACAAACCTTCGTAACGCCGAGATGTTCGGAGACACTTGAACTTGGAGAGAATTAATTTTAGTTATGCGTTGCATATATTTAATAACACCGACAGCTTAAGATAGACTGACGCATTCAGGCCCGCCAAGGGGGGGGGAGGGCAAGGGGGAAAATTTCCCGGGCAGCCCGAGAGTAAAAAAAAATATTCAATAGGAATAAACAAATTTTTATTTTATTACCTCCTGAGTAAACTGATATTAATAATCTTTATCCATAATTTGTTGTACAATGGTTAATACCCCCCAAGCTCCCCGGTAAGACTTTTACCCGACAATGTAGGGGGCCCTAGATACTATTTCTCCCGGGCCCGTCGTTGCTCTCGGCGGCCCTGGACGCATTATAGGGTGGGGACATTGACGGTAACAACCAATGCGAAGTTTGTCAACACAGACTGGAACCGGTTGAATTTGATGAAAGATCCAACTAAGGAAATTGTCCAACGGGGGAAATATAAATTTATATGCATGTTAGGTCAGTCAGTGAACGCCTAATTCCTATGCCCTTTTTGGAAGCATTTAAAAAACTTATCTAGCCTCAAAATTATAGAACAAATTGCCTTTTGAGGATAATTCTGATGAATCAGTTTTTATTTTTCTAAAATAACTCTGATTTTTGCGAAATCTCGAAG
The DNA here is from genome assembly GCA_018207615.1 of Philaenus spumarius. Classification (NCBI taxonomy): domain Eukaryota; kingdom Metazoa; phylum Arthropoda; class Insecta; order Hemiptera; family Aphrophoridae; genus Philaenus; species Philaenus spumarius. Next base: position 112,257 of record JAGFPH010001784.1, on the reverse strand, counting down.
GTGTGTGGAAAACTGGTGCAACGATGCATAGTTTATTGTTTAGCGCGTTTTAGTTATAAATGGCAAACGGCGCTTTTAAAATACAGTAAATTCCCTTAATAATAATTTAATAATATCTGAATGATAAGTATTTCTTTGCCTACCCGAGCATACCCTCTATCCCAGTTACCTCCAAGATAGCCCCAATGCAGGCATATTGTTTTATAACACTTTTGTGAGTAGTTTTATTAGATTTTAAGATTCGAAGAAAAGTTTAAGAATTTGTATTAATTAAGAATATTGTTTTTTACTATACTTATTCATTTATGTAACGCAATTAATTGGTAACGGTAAAATGAGTTATTGTTAGATATTGAATGAAAATTTGTTTATCGCTAAAGTCAAGTAAAAGATTGTACGCGTAGTATCGATTTAACTATAAAACTACTTGACTGATTGCTGTGAACATGACATCTACAATTTGTAAACACAAAATAATGTACTGCAAAATAAATTTATTTATTTCTTACTTGGCGGTTGGCGCATGTGTTTTAACCTGTTTCCAGAAAGTAAAAATACCAATAAATATTATGTAGATAGAAATAACATTATTGAAAATTTACTAACATAAGTGAAAGAAACTAGACTACAAAGTGTAAGTTTAACATACGTACATCAGGCCTAACCATATGTTCTTTCATGTTATCCATATGCGTGTTACACAATTTTATTACACGTTTCGCACACGTCATAACCAGCGACACAAACGAATAATTTGAAAGTATTACCAAACAATTTTGGCCTTTCACCTTCCTACCGAAACTAGTGTTAAGCACTCGGATTGACGACTTCGACTGGTTAGGTTACCGTGCGCTACGGTGTGCATAAGTCTAGAGGTTAAGATTACGATGTTTCTTGCTAGTTGCTACTGTAATGGTAATGAGGCAATTAATCATTACCTATACTGTAGTTACGTAGCCCTACAGCTTGTCATCTAATCGTACTTATATTGTGTATAATTTAAACTCGGCTCGTTTACTGAATTAGCAATTGGTAACGCTAAAACACGACTTTTTTTTATCACAAAGTGAGTTATTTATTAGGTATTGAATTCAAATTTGTGTATGACTAGAGTCAAGTAAAAGTTTACAGTACGTATTGATTTAACTAGAAAACTACTTACTACTTGACCGATTGCTGTGAAACTTGTATTTTCCCAAGAACAGATTTTGCATATCTCTTTTAAATCATACAAATTATAATAATAACTTATGAACGAATGCGTTACCAGATTTGTATTTTCTTACCACAGAAATTCGCGGTTTTTAAAGGGCTTCAATTTTTTGTATCACAAGCCATATGTGTCCATTAGACATTTTTGAGATGAAGGTGGTAGGAGGGCAGGTGGTTTTTATATTTTGTACATAAGTTTTCTAAGGTTCCCCCAGGTGGTTGAATAACTGTCCCGAGATTGGATTTATCTCTCTCCGCCTTTAAATAATATAAATTGAAATAACATAAAATTATAAAAATAACTTACAAAATAATATGTTTGAAAACGAATGCGTTAACAGATTTTTATTTTCTTACCACAGAAATTCACGTTTTTTAAAGAGCTTCAATTGCATGTATCACAAGCCATATGTATCCATTAAGAATTATTTAGATGGAGTGGTAGCAAGGGGTCCGGGTTTAGGGGATTAAATAGGGTTTCTAAGGTTCCCCTGATGATGAATAACTATCCAGAGATCAGATGTTGTATATCTTTCTAGGTTTTTTAAATAATAAAGGTGGCAAGTTTTCCAAAAATCGCCCTGTATAATAGTTTTTTAATTAATAAATTCAATAAATGTTTGTGTTTAGATTTGGTTTTACTTTCATTCTGAAACAAGTTATGTAAACGATAGTATCAAGAAAGTATTGTGTTCATAAGTATTTCCATACATTTATTATTACTATTATAAATATTCGACGCAATTATTTATATTAGATTTTAAAACATTTATTTTGGCACATCAAAACAAGGAATAATTTCTAATTAAATCGATTAAACGTGTTTAAAAGTGCATAGGTATTCACCTGAACCTTTCGCAAATTGCGATCCGTTTACAAAAATCGAAAGAGTCCAGTTAACGCGTTACGTCAGTAGGCCTATATAAAAAAATTAATCAAATGATGTGGAAGGAGCCGAATGTGGACAAGGCTTAGTGGAGTTTAAAAAGGGTGGGAAATATATTGGCGGGATGAAATACAATGTAGCCTATTTTTATTCATAACAACCTAATATTACAGTAATAACAATATAATTATTTCACTAACTCAAGTTCATAAATGAGTAACAGTACTAATACTATTGTAAACAAGAATTAACACAAAGCCATTTTTCTTGCCAAGAAACTGATCATATTAACGAATTAAAATACTCAACATAATTATTTCTCACATTGTACGCAACTTTTACAGCGCTTGCCCTAAACCGTGGGCCGCACTGCAAGTGGGTAGTTGCTAGGTTGGATGGTGGTGGGTAGCGGTAGGAGGATAGAGGTTGGATATATATCGGCCGCACTGTGGGATATATTTCATTCCATTCACGGAACACGGACGGCCAGTCTGTTACTAGTTTCAGAGTAAAAATGTCACTCTCCAGAAAATTACTTAGTGAATGTAGTCCTTATGTACGGAATGAAATCGTGTCTAGTGTGAGGTCTATGTGGGTGCATGAGTATATACTGATAGAGAGTGTGATGGTTAATTTTTGCGTGTTTATAAAAAAAAAATAAGAAGTTATCCTGAGCAGTTTTATAAGTATGCAAGGATGAGTATCGAAACATTTGACATTCTACTCGATAAAGTAAAAGACATTCTGGAAAATTGCTGCTATAAGTAGTTCTTCCATTATTAAAGTTGATAACAAAAAACACACAGTTAATAACTCAAAACAAAACGAAACACCAGCTTGTCAGGGAAAAACACGAATATGTCCTTGGAGGGTGGATGGAATTGCCCGTCTCAGGTTAAGTTGAGGCAAGCAGGGTGGGTAATTAGGGTCGGTTTCAACCGTCATAAAACTGACCCTTATTAATGCCGCCTGAGTGAACCTGTAGGACACTCTAGTTTAAAATTGCAAGTTTGTATGTCTTAAGTGAAAATGAAAAAACGATATCATATTTCGTTTCATGGGACTTTCCTGATAATTTTGATACCAAATTTGATTACATTTGGCCAACTTTGAGCTGTACTAGTATTATAAACTTTCTTAGTTGAATCAACATTACTAATATGGTTTACAACAATAAAGCCACAACAATGTACTAGAGAAGTTCATATTTAAATATGTAATAAATAATCATTATTTGAGAAAAAAAAAACTCGATACTGTATCGTTATTTACCATAATACACACAATTGTGTGTTTGTACCATGTTAATAACATATTATAATTACTATTTGTGATAGTTAAAACTTTCTCTCTGCGTTTCGGAGCTCATTTAATTAGCTCGTTTTGCAGACTTGAGACTGCCAGAGGTCTGTTTTGATCTGTTAGACCTTCGTCAATTTTTATATTTTTTTATTTTATAATTTGTTTACAGTTAAATAATGTACATTGTTTCTTTATCAATCAATCATAATATATCAAGATTCATTCAAAATATTTACAGTGCTAAGTACGTTTGTCTTATAATAGTTGGACTCTGCAGGAAGAGGTGATTGGTAAACATTAGAGGTGTTTACTAATGTGAGTGATGATAAGAATATTGATAAGAATAAACCTAATGAATTATTAATAAACTTGATAATTGTTATTATATGTTAATTAATGCAATATCAATTTATAAATACAAATTTAATTCTGTAGTTTGTTGTATTGACAAAAAAAAAACAATTACAACACTTTAAGGCTCGGCTCTATACATTCAAAACGGCGAAGTTGGCTACCAATTTCAATGTTAAATAAGCAAAACATACCTTCG
>JAGFPH010001784.1:56940-93494 GCA_018207615.1 Philaenus spumarius | reverse complement strand
ATATACCCTATAAGAAGGGCACTCGCCATGTTAAAAATTCAGACCAGTTCGACAGGTCAGAAAGCTAGTTCTCGCCTTCGACGCGAAGCAGCGCTAGTAGTTATTTCAATACTCGACTCGGCAGCCCCCTCCCTCTGCCTCAGCTAGGTGTTGGGTGGTCGAGATGACTCTTGCCTAAAAGACATCCAGAACCACAGAGCCGCATGTTGAAACGTATGCTCACTGGATGTAGGCTATACTTTCATAATAGCATTTAATTTAATTATTTTCTATTTCATTTTACAATTGCACTATGCGTTAATTGAATTGAAACAAGATTTATGAACTAAAGATATTATTGTTAGTTAATTAAAACTGCATGCTTCATCTAGTTGAGATCTAATAGATTATGGCCTAAAATCCCCAAATTTATAGTTTCCTGAGACAGCAAACCTGCATACTCACTACCATGTTATTCTTATGGAGAATATTTTAGCATGCTTATTTATGGACGTAAGTTGATTTTACTTGGAAGGAAGCCTTGTCTACGTTTATTATTTTAGCATTTAAAATTCGCTGAGTATGCAGGTCTGCTGCATCGGGGTATCTTATTTTTTGATACATAACAATCTAAAAACCATAATAGGCCTAATGTCAAAAATCGTGTAACTGCATTTTGAACAAATTGTGATACTAATTTGAGAGGGGGTATATAACACAAATTAAAATTTTAAAATAAACAACCACATTGATTGGTAAAATAACGTTTAATTTATATAAAACTAGTAACTACATAAAATTCAAGCAAAATTGCACAGAAAATTCACAAATATATCAAGCTCAACAGAATATAAACTAAACCAATTTTCAACTAAACTCTACCTTTATCATGTAAAAAATAGCCAATTTTACAACATAAAAGTACAACTACACTTTAAAAAGACAATGTATACTGTAACAAATTGAAAGAAATTCAACTTAGGGTTTATTTAGGTGTAGCATTCTTTAGTTCTTAAGATTTATATCAATCATTTTATCATCATATCCATTTTTCTTGCTTGATATTTGACGGATTTCTATTCTATTTCGAAGTAATCCTTCTTCATTGGAATATTTAACCATCACATATCTAGCAAAAAAATTGATGAAACGACAAAATTATTGATAAGATGATTGGCAGAAACCTTAAAAACTAAAGAATCCTACACCTAAACAAAACGACCAAAGATGTATTATACGTCTTCCTTATGATCCAATTTAAAAAAAATACAATTAGAAAAAACATTCAGTATATCTACTTATAAAACTACCTATAGCTCCAGAGAAATTGGTTTCAAATTGATAAACAATATAACAAAAACTAGTCACAGCATGAAATTGGTTATACAAATTTGGCATTTACAAATTAGACTGTAGCGATTGTAATAAATATGATATCCGCCAAACGGAAAGGCATTTTGAAAGAAAGTTTAAAGAGCACAGTAAAGCTACAAAGAGTACGGTTTACAAAATTTAATTTATTTGAAATTTAATTTTGTGGCATCAAATCCAATCATCATTCCGAAAACATAAAAAAACAACCTAAAAATTCTAAATTATGAAAACAAAGAATTCAAAAGAAAATTTTTTGAAATATGTGCGTTCCATAAAAACATCAAGGAAACTTAAAAAATCACACAATTAAACATTAGGAATGTTATATTTTAAAAATTTTCTAAATATCAAGGTAATCATAATTTAAGTCAAAATGTTTCAAAAAAGGGTACCTTGTTTTATATAATTAAAAATATTAACTAAAATAATATATATATATATATATATATACAGTAATTACAATTACGGTGATGCTTTCACTTTAATAAACCAAGGTGTAATTTTTCAACATTTCAAAAGTCCTTTAGTTTGTATGCACCTAAATACGAGTACTTTAATGCGTTAAAAGATTTCATGAAATATTTTAAATGCAAAAATGTTTTCTAATCGTTTTAAACACTGGCTGTTTAATCAGGGTGCAACTATCCTTAGGCCCTACTATTTATTTAGTTTAAGGGTCTGCTCCAGTAAAAGGGAAAACAAAAAGCGACTCGCACAAGGATAGGCTAAACAATGCAGTTTCTTGCAGCTGAGTGCTTTGACATTGACTCATTTCAAACCATTTCATAACTCTAATTTTTGTATTTACGTGATGAGAAAAATACTGTACATTCTTTATTAAATTGCGGATCCGTCTTGCGTTTTACTTTTTTGATTTTTTTCTTTATTGCATAAGGAAAAATATTCAAATTTGGTACTTAAATAATAACAAATTTATACAGTTATATAACAAATGGGCAATATTTAAAAAATGTAAAACACAAAACGGATGCGTTTGTGATTGTGATAAAAATGAAACTTTGAAAAACATTTTAGGATAAAAATTAACCGAAATAAATGGTTTGATATTTAACATTGGTCTTATGGGACAAAAACTCAAGATGGCCTCCACTGGAGCAGACCCATAATAAAATATATGTATATATCTCAGGAAACCGAAATTAAAAAAAAAAAACATCTATTAGACTACATACGTCTACAGGACCCTTAAGACACCTTTACATTAGTTTTTCCTTTAATAGCCTGTTAAACATGAGCCAGTTTTTTTACCTTTTTGTTCAGTTTAACGTGGTCATCCTGTGAAACTCTCTTTACTCTTATTTTCAATAATGCTGAGTCCCTGATCTCGTTCGACTTCCACTTTACACTGTTGAATAGCTTGCACCTCACTAAGAGTTTTAACATGAACAACTTATGTTCTTTACACTGCACGAACCACTGAGGATAAATCTTCTCTGTATGAAATGAAATTTTCTCCACCAATGCCTTGGCAACGCCGGTGCTTGCAATTACCTTTGGAAGAAGATTGGCGAAGCAAACTACTTGAGATTTCACAACTTTGTGGAGGAAATCGGATGGCTTGCACAGCTTCGCTAAGTCACCTGTATGCGTAGTGAAGGTTTTCATTAGGAGAAGGTGTTCACGCGGTATAAAAACGACAGAGTTTTCTTTAAGTAGATGTGTTTTGCAGGTGTCACAGGAAAATTTATCCATACACTTTTTCCCAAGCCAACCAGATATGTAACATATAACACTGTCTTCAAATACTGTCACTTTTATATCTTCTTCTTCGACTAGCTGCTCCGGCTGCTGATATGTCTTACAAGACGACTGATGGCTGGTCGATGGGATGGCACTGACGTGAGATTCAACAGCAATTTCGTCTTCTTGCAAATCTTCATTTGGGACGGACGTTGAAACTGGTAGGTTTTCGTCTCCATCAGGTTCACAATTTGCAGTGTCCGGAGGATCCAGTAATCGGATGGATATGGAGTGCTGCAAATTACGCCTAAACTCCTTGGCAGATGGATTGCTGTTATACCCACCCCTGTGCCTGAGAACACCAAACAAATTCTCTATTGGGTCCTGGTTTAATCTTCCAGTTAATAAAAATTTGTTTCCGCTTGAAGAAATGTCTTCATACAACATTAAAATGCCCCTAATGGTCTGTATGAGCCCTTCAAAACATGGAGGATTTAAACCATCCAAAGTCTTCCATGTTTGAACGAACGGTATAGCAGCTTCCAAGCAATGGAGAGGTCTTAAATTGGTTTTGGAAAGAGGTTGTTTGTATGGATTCTTGTCGTCCATATGCTTACTATTCAAACAATCTGTTAAGTCGTTAACTTTCCCCAGAAGATTTGCTGTGTTTGTACTGCTTTCATTTTTTATCTGTCCTAGATTGAAAGCAGCTTTCATACCTCGGGAAACAGAATTACTATAAACTTGTGCTGCTAACTTCACATTCATCTTCTGAAATGCTTGTGGGTTTACATGTCGTTCTGAAATTTTTGGTGCAGCCCTGCAGTCAGAAGTAGATTTCTTGTCAATCTCGTAGAACTCTATAATGTCTTTCCATGAAACTACTTTACCATCTACCAAGTAATCTCTTTTCAATAGAGTATTCCGGACACATTTGAGGAGGTGAGGGTAATCGTATAAGCAGTAAATATTTTTACTACCAAAGCAGTAGTAGGGAAAGTCTTTAGTAACTCCCAAAAGTTTCAACGCAGCTGCATTAGTCGATCCCAGATCGCAGACAGTGGCTTTCAAGTCAAGATTTGCATCGAGGACTTTTTCAATGCACATGTCTAACAACAACGCAAGTGATTGCGATTTGAGAGCGTTATTTGAGAGCACATATGCAAGGGGACATTTCCATGGGTTATTTATACCTCGAAGCATGAAAACTGTGGCATGGGTTGCTACCTTCTCGTTTCTTCCTAGTGGTCCAAGGTCCTCAAACCCTTCAATCAAATCCAACTTGGAATTGTACTCTAATGATTTTCTTAAACACATTTCATCAAACAGCAGCACGCATTGTTTTTCAGTCGGTGTCATCGATGTAGCTTTGAGTTTCACTTTATCGAATACTTCTGTTGTGAAGCCCGGACTTACATTGTTCACATTTATCCATTTCTTTACGAGAGTAATGCAGGGTAGTTTAAAACCCCGATCTCTCATAAATTTGTAGACATTTGGAGCCTTGTAGTATAAGGAAAGAGCTATCTGCTTCTCTTCTTCAGTCCAGTCTGCTTTAGTTTGATGTCTCAGTTGCATAGTAATAAATACCAATGGCTCCCCAGATATGAAATTGGGGAGTTTGGCAATTACAGACTTAACATCAAACCAGGCAGTTTTCCTCTTGATAAAATAAATGCTGTTGGTTTTCTTTTTTAGTAGCGATTTTTGTTTACCTATTGTTCTTATCAACTTCTTCTTCCGTGGTGTTGGATCGTTCAATACTGTATCTGTATTTTTCAATTCCGATAAGGGTTTAAATTGATTGTTGAAATCCTCAACAGTCTCTTCACTCTGATTGGTTGCAATAGGGAGATCGATGTGTGATGATTCTTCATGATTAACAGTTTCGCCATGAGGGTCTTCATTTTCACAATTTTCTTCTTCTAGATCGAACCAAGGTATAGGAACTGCAGCAGGGTGGCAATAACTTGTTTCTTAGTTCGTTCGTAAACGCTTGTCTTTGGAAGTGTTGAGAGCATAGAGTCCGATATTTCAGCTTGTTACTTGATAGATCAGCAAAGTCGTCTCGCCCACAGTTCACTATCCATCGAATGCACCTGTAAGGGAAAAGTATACAAATTGCAAATGTAATTACTATATTTCATACAATTATATGATTTTATGATTTTTTTTTATATGATTTCATGATTATTGTCACTAAATTCACGAAAGGGCGCATCTCGTTTTTACAAACTTTTCAAGTGAGCGAAAGAAGTGTGGTTCTACTTAAGTTGAACTGTACTGGAAAGTTATTTTTGTATTGACTTCATTTTTGGTGCCCTCACCATTTCGTACCATTATTTTAGTTTAGCGGAAAAACGGGTTTTCCTGAGGTACGCCCGTTAGAGAAAACTTTTCCCGGCAATCAATGTTATAACTTGAGTTAGGCCCTTCGGTTTCGTGATAATTAAAAACGAACGAAATAGCAATATACAATTTTTTATACAAAATTATCAAATGAATAAACGAGGATACTTGCCAATAATGCGTATAATTAAAAAAAAAGTAGTTTCCATCACAAGGAGCAAATGTTGTACTTTTTGATGCGCAATAGCTTTGTAAAAATGATTATATACTGGTGGTAAGTTTATTGTTTAACCATAATTATTAATTAGAGAAAAATGCTCAATTTTATTGTATTACATTTAACCTAGTAGGGTAAACTATTCTTAGTTTTTACTAAATTCAATTTCAAAATAATGCATCATACCAATATAAAAAAGTTTAGCCTACAGCAAGTTTTTAATTTAATGTCGCTGTTGTACACTATGGCAACAATTGCAAGGATTTTCCCTAAATTTTCTTGAACAGACATACAAAATATTTTATTTCACAAGAACCCATAGTCATCCCATTCTAAAATTTTGTATACATGTAGTCAAGTAGTGTCTACAAAACATATATTTTTCCCAGAAAAATCAAAGGGGACGTATTTTGGATTTTCCAAAAACCGTTTTTGGGGATTAAATTTTTTTTTTTTTGAAAGTAGCCTACCCATGTTGTATATCAAATCAAAGCCCATTAAAAACTGAAGAGAATGAGACCAAGATGAGCTCTCTAGGTCAAATACTTTTTGAGTTACAAATACTTTTAGCTATAAGTGTACTATAAGTGTACAAAAAATTAGAGAAATCTGAGTTGTCAAGGTCCAGAGCATTGGTTGATTTGACATGGATTGACCCAGCTACTGGAAGAGGGCTTAAGGTTTTTGTACGTTTATTCTCTTTTATAAAATACACATTAAATTTACATTTTGGCCTTAAATGACTCTATTTGGGCCCAAAAAACCAAATTTGGGGCATTTACCCCCCAAAAAAAGGGGTTAGGTGTACCCCGGTTTTTTGGCCCAACAAGCTTGTCCAAAATATCATAGAGGAATGTCTACACTAATTTTGAAGAAAATCTGACAAAAATTGCGACCGCTATTCAAAATTTGGGCTTTTTGACCCCAAACAATTAAAATTTCTTATAAATAAACTCTCAATGAGGGGTATGAGAGAATGCAGAAAGACCTTCATTAGATTCATTAGAACTCCTGTCATAAATTAAGTGTTCATTTTTAATAGGTTTGTCATAATGTTTTACTAGATGAATTATCACACTAAAAAATGTATAATAACATTGCAGAAAATATTTTGTTATTATTTATTTTACTACACTCTTAGTTTTGCTCGATTTCGAGCAACGGGTTATGTAGTAAAATACTTTGTTCTAAGTTATAAAAGTATACCACTTATAAATAAATTTAAACAACTATAACTATACTATACTATAACCATTGAATATAATACCCTATAGGGTATATATTCAATGCTATAACTAACTTTAAAATTCCCCTTTCAACCACTAAAAACTTGTGTCTTATAACAACCCGAAACCAAATTTTTGTAGATTGAAAAGTTTGTAGAGTATAAAAGCTGCACTATTAAAAAAAAACATGGTTCCCTGTTATCAAATTCCATTACTTTACATTTACTCTTTGTTGTAGTTAAGTTTCTATTTTTAATCCTTTATTTGTTCCTCTTGTTAAGATCAAAATAAGTTTTATTAATTAAATAAAACTCTTATATGTTTGTTCATAAATAAGAGTTTCTTTTTTACTGAAGAAAGCATAAGAGTGTCTGTTATCAGCTAAGTCCCATATAAGACTAGCTACAGTCGACACACGCTGCAGCGACCCGCCCGGAACAATAACAGATTGGACTCTAATAAATATCTAAGATTATTTTTTACTCTGTCTCAGTAAAAGACATTTATTATTATTAACATCGAAAAGAAATTCAATGAGTATGCAGGTTTGCTATAAACAAGTATTTAAGAATGGTGGTTTCTTAACGATGAGTTTATAAAATGTAAAATTCCTTACCTTTCACTATCGTTCACTGGGAAACTGAAGAATGACAATTCTCTGTTCTTCGCAGGCGTATTTTCACAATTAACATACGAACACTTACCACCTCTAGACATTTCACTACTAACTAATAAAAGTAATATAGTAACGACACACTACTCACAAATAAAATAATTAAATATTGACGATAACTAATTCAGCTAAAAACACTAATAAACTAAAGATTACTATTTAACTAATAAGTTTAACCATTGAATATATTCAACCCTCTATATATTTAATTATGCTATCGAGAAGAGTGACCTAAATTAAAACTGTTGGTTCAAAAAAGGTTCTCTATCTCCGCTCTCTCTCTCACAACATCCCCGCTCTCTGTCACACCCCCGGCGCGCTCTCTCTCGCACCCTAGGCGCGCTCTCTCTCGCACAGAACACGAGGAAAAAAGGGACCAGAGAACTCTGGTGGCAAAGGCGAAAAGTAGCAATTACAGAAAAATAATTGGTCTGAATTCTGGCCGTAAGGTGTGTTCTTCTTATAGGTTATATATTCAATGGGTAGGCCTACTCCCGAACTAGCAGAATTAAGGTCCATTTACACAGGTCCGTGGCGTGTCAGTGTCTTATTGGATCCGTGTTTCCGTATCTATGTTCATTTGAAGATTTGAATGGAGGGAATCCCACACGGCCGGTGAATATCAGTATCAGTGTTGTCAGTGCTTCCTCAGGTATAGCGGACAACGAGCCCGGGTCCTCAGGCGGTCATAAACATTTTTTTTGTCTGGTTCTCGGGGCGAAGACGAAGGGTCCGGCTAACATTGAGAAAAGGTGCGGACTCTTAGTCCGCCTCGGATGAAATGGTTAGTGAAAATACCAACACTCTGAATATAATTTAATGCTATAGGCCTACTTATATAATGATAATTCCAAAGATGCCACTTAACAGATGCGTTAGATTAGCGCCAGGTGCAAGAGTAAAGGGGGACAGAGTCCAGTTGTCAATCAGAAAAGGAACAGACTCTTTGTCCATCTAAACGAAATATTTTGTGATCGACCCTTCGTAGGAGTGTACCCGGACTCTCTGTCCTACGTTCACCGCCTCAGTATCAATTCCATGTTATTCAAATTCATCCCAAACAACATTTTTAGAGTTTCAGGGATTTGATTTTTTGTTCGTTACAATGAACGACGAACTCATTGAATGTGTCAGGAAATATTCCATTTTGTACGATCTATCCAATCCTAAATATATAGGTATAGGTATTTCATTTAAAAATGTAATTTGGAGCAAGTTACGAGGGGAAATGAAAAACATGGTAAGTACAGTAGCCTCAATCTTGGAGTGTGTCTGAGAATAATTTGTAAAACTATAAGTGATACGTAGTTCGTTACGGAGTTGTAACTTTCATAGTTAAATGTAATTTGTGAACCTAGTTTTCGAGGTATTGGTTGTACCACGGTTCGAGGAGAAATAGAAGGGATGACACACCCATTAGGCCAGACACATTCCTAGTCTGAGGGTACTGTACAAATTTGTAAATTATAACTTTACGCGATTTTATTTAATAACGCCAATCTTTTTAAACACAATCTATAATGAATTTTTTAGAAACAAGTACTGTATACATTAATTATTCATCTCACTCATTCTAAAATATTCGTAAAACTTTGATCCATCATCAATCAATTGCTTATACAAGGTGGCAAACTCTCCTCACTTATCTTTTCCTCGAAGCCTCATGAACTCACGTTATTTGTTAACTTGAATTTCTTCTACTCCATCTAAAATTTGGGCAATCTATGCTAAATCATGTTATGAAAACTTGTCCATAATGGTAGATTTTCTACAAAGACTGAAGAAATACTGACACGAGACTGATGTGTGGGAATGACATCACCGAGGGAACAAGGATAACAGTGAACAGTCACTGCACTGACGCCACAGACCTGTGTAAATGAACCTTTTCCCAGCGAAGCCCAGGATATTAATAATTATAAAACACAATAACTATAAATTAAGTTTATTTAGGTAAATCTCAACACAATCTTCAATGACTGTTACACTTTCAGGATAGGGATGTCGCTATGGGGGGGGGGGGGGGGAGGGGGGGCGCCCCCCCCCCCCCCCTAATAATTTTAAAATCCAAAAAGTTGGGAGATTTAAGATTTTTAAATAAGTTGGGATTTTGATATTGGGATTAAATTGTACGCTAAAAACTCAAAAACTCCAACTTTGGGTTTGGGTTTCGAAAGATTTTGTTGTTAATTACCAACATTCACAAATAACAAGTAAGGCCGGCCACACACTGCAACAGTCGAGGCGAGGCATTTTGACTAAAGGCGTATTGAGCGACAGAGAAAGCTAGGCGCTTACGGAGCACCATACACTGCAAGAGACGAGGCGAGCCGGAAAGGTGTCTTTAGTCAAAAAGCGAAGCAGTCAAAAATTACGTTTCGTCGAAAGTCATTTAGTCAGAGCGTTCCGCGCATGCGCGAAGTCACGTGACTTCCACCACTCTGTACTTTCTGTACAGGACTGTGAAACCGCGCCAAAACTTTGGTGCCTTGACTTGCCTCGCCTTCTGCTGTGTGTGTTCGCTTTACGACAAGGCAAGTCGAGCGACTTGTCTTACGTCGCCTTGACTGCTGCAGTGTGTGGCCGGCCTAAGTTATAATTCAAAAATGTTGGGCAAATCAAAATATTTCTGTACCAAATAAAGCATTGTCTTCTTAAATAACGTTCTGGGAAATTTAGTGCCAACCCTTGTTATTGTGGCAACAATGACTCACCATGCCACGCACTGCGCTACCAGGCCGTCAGACCAGTGTGGCCAAATTGGGATTTTTCCTCAAAATGGGGAAATTTTTAAGTCTGCGGGAAATGTTGGGGGAAAGTATGGGGACTTTTTTTCAATCAATAATGTGATGGACATGTTGAAATTCTTGTAAAAAATTTGAAACTCTTAAAGTACTCAATATAACACGAGCAGTGTTAAAAACCCTACTTAGAGATAAATAACTAATGAGCTTGACTTGTGAGAAAGTAAGTTGATAAAATAAAACCTGAACACAAAATCTCACAATAAATATGTTTACTAACCTCAAACGCGTTTCAACGACAATGTCGCCATCCTCAGTGATGCACTGAGGTGTGTTCAGGTTTTATTTTATCTACTTAGAGAAGTCCATTTTTCAAAAAAAATCCAAGGGTGTGATTCCAGGGTCCCATCTCCACTGGGGTTTATTCCATACATCATTATAATGAATCCCACATTATTTAACCCAGATCCCCCTTCTACGCGCTGGAACACCCACCACAGAAGTTGGGAAATATGGTCAAAATTGTTGGGACATTTTAGATTTTGCTCCCCCCTCTCCCCATAATTTGTTTTAGCAACGTCCAAGTTTCAGGTTTTATACAGTACGCACTGATTTACAAATCCACTTGGAGTGTTACATTGTAGTAATAGGCTGCAACGTTCCACGGTGCCGGTATCTGGTAATATATTGCAGTAACCTATTAAATTTGTAACATACTGTAATAAAGCGCTCCAAGAAAGTTATCTGAAGGCCGTTTTTTTTTTGTCAAGGTGTTGTTTTTGCCAAGGTATTATTATTTTCTAATGTAACTTTGCTACTTGATGCTAAAATAATATCGTCTGCACCATTAGGCCTATGTTGACTATTCTAATTAATAACATTAAAGGTGCGGCGACACTGCAACCTGACTGGACTGACCTGACTGGACTCCGTTCCGGACCAGACCGGAGTAAGAAGCGACACCGCCACCTGACTGACCTGACCGGAGTCACCGGACTCCCCTCCTTAGAACCAGTTAGTTACTAGAAGCGAAGGAAAAATGTCAAACTTGGCTCTGCTAATGGATTTAGAATCGGAATCCGATTCAGATTTTGATGTTATGACAAGTTTAGTGTGTGCAAAAAAATCATGGGTATCCCCTTGTTTTAGTGATAGGTCGTAATTTGGAGAATTTCATACGCTTTTTGAAAAACTTACTCCTGAGCAGTTCCAAAATTATTTCAGGATGACCAGGGATCAGTTTTTCTACATTCACAATGGAATTTGTAATTGTATTACAAAACAAGACACTAACTTCAGGAAAGCCATTGGTACAGTAGAAAAACTGGCTACATGCTTGAGGTAAGTGAAGACAATCCTTTGCAAAACTTACTTAAAATTTTATTTCAAGTACATAAAAGAAACATACTTGTTTAAGTACTTATCTACATTTGGTAAATATATCTGAAATTTCAAGAGGCTGGTATAGTTTAAAAAGTAATACAAAAATATTGTTTCGTTTTTAATTTGTATTTATGTAGTAAACTATTCTGTGTAATTTACTTCAAGTTTTATTAAAATTTAAACAATTTTACAAAAACAAAAAAGTTATGAGTAATAAAACGAAACGTTGAATTTTTAATGTTCGACTTATAATTAGCAAAATTAATATGTTATTTAAATTACAAAGATTGCAAAATATATTATTTGCATTTATTTTTTCACACCTGTAAAAATTATATTTAGCAGTAAGTACTGTAGTATGATTATACCCATATTTACTTATGCTGCTGGGTAGTTTTAGAAGTAGGCCAATATAATTAGTGCAGTTGTCCAGACAATATTAATGTAAAACTTTAACATCGATTTTCCAACAAGTAAGATTTTGTTAACCTTTTACAAAATATTTCTAAAATATTTAAGGTAGTTTTAGAATTTTCAGAGATTGTTTAAAATACTATAATTTATGGTGTGAATTACAATCAAAGGTTAGAATAAAATAGTTTTGGAGATATTAAAATTTGTATGTTTTAAAATTAACTTTTCGTAGAAAGAAAACATCAAAATTATTAAAATCTAATATTTTTACAGTAGATTGTTTTTTTAGTTTACACCATAGCCACAAAAATTTGGAAGAAGTTGAGATTTCATTTTTTGAAGTAGCTCAAATAAATCATGAAAAATTAATAGTATAAAAGTAAAAAATTCTATTTTACAAAAAAAAATTAAAGCAAGTTATATTAATTTAGTATTGATATTTTTATCAAAGTTTAAAACAAGTATACTATACACAAAGTAAAAATTGAATTAACGTATCTTAAAAAAAAGTCAGGAAAATTTATTGAATTTAATTGTAGCAAAATAGACTGCGTAAGCTATACCTGCCCGCTTTAATGAATAGCACTTTATTGAACACTAGGTGCAAGTCTTACAAAATGAGTTATATAGTTTTTACAAATTACACATTTGAATAGTAACTCGTAGCTGTAACTCGAAGAATCACTTGTAGCTGAACCTTGATAATTAGCCAGAGGGGTTAGAGATGTAAACGGGAGTGGTTCCTCATTGTAGGAAGACGGGTGTTGATTGGTGTTTTCCATTGTATCCTCAGCCTCTGATACAATTGCAAATAATTTGCGTTTGACCTGCCTTTGTAGACTGGGGGTCAACTTCTTTGTACTTTCGTACCTTGAGTCGAAAAACAGTTTTAATTTATCATTTTGATGAAATAATTGTCGGCAAAAATCATCACTTGATTTTTGACGTTCTTCTCGTTGTTTGTTAAGTGCACTCATCATAGTTTGAAGGTTATTCACATCTTTGTTGACTGGGACGAGGCAGTTGAACATGGTGTTGATGTTTCTTGAAATCGTTCAGATTCACTTTGTTGATCAGCAGCTTTTTGAGATAGAGATACGGTATTTCTGGAAACATCATCCATCTCGGTGATTATTGCATCCACACTATTGATATTTTCGTTGGTATGTCTCTGTCGGTCTTTCATAAAGAGTTTCAGAAAAGACATCTGTTGAGGGAATTTCCACTTAACTGCTTTAGAAGGAGACACTTCATCACCACTTCGAGTTTCCAAACGTCTCAAGCTACTTCGATAAGCATCACGAAGCTTAATCCATGTTTTTTCCGCTTCATCACCTGCAACAACCAGTTATAATTGAATCAATCAAAAATATTTTTGTTAGGAAATAGGAAAAAGTAGCAATACGTAAAATCAATGAATTTGGATTGTCCTGTAACTTTATTCAGTTCTGTTTTGTATATCTATATATATATATTTTTTTTTATTATTTAGTCTCATTCAGTAATTAGTTTTTTTCTGTGACAGATACCTTGCATCTGGAGATTTGTTCAAGTCTTTGGAATATAGCTATCGACTAGGCCATGGCCATAGAACAGTATATAACATAGTCGTCGAAGTTTGTGAAGCTATTTGGACTATTTTTCAACCTATTGAAATGCCAGAGCCAACCGAAGACATTTAAAAAAAATCAGCTGATAATTTTAAGGCAAAATGGAACTTTGACCACTGTATTGGCGCACTTGACGATAAGCACTGCCAAATGAAGGCACCGTCTAATTCTGGGTCATCTTAATTCAACTACAAAAAAACCTTTTCAATTGTTCTGATGGCGCTTGTGGATGCAGACTATAGGTTTTTGATGATTGACATAGGGTCAATGGGGCATTTCAGCGATGGAGGTATTTTATCATCAAGTTTCATTGGAGAGCGGATTAAGTTTGCAAAAAATCTACCACCAGATGAACCTTCGTTCGAAGGGGGAGAACCTATGCCATATGTAGTAGTGGGAGATGAAGCTTTTCCATTGTTGAAACATTTAATGCGTCCTTATCCTAGAAGGAATTTGCCCGTAGATCAGTTGACATTCAATTATAGATTGTCAAGAGCACGACGAGTTTCTGAAAATGGGTTTGGCATACTATCTGCCAGATGGAGAGTTTTACGGAAACCATTTGAGCTCAAGGTTGAAAATGTTGACAAAGTTGTCAAAGCAGCTTGTATACTTCACAATTCCTCACAAAAAGCGGAAACTCTACATTGCCACTACAAGATGATCAAGTTACGTCAACATTATCAAGACTGGGACGGGTACCCTTAAGAGCCACCAACGATGCCCAGAGAATAAGAGACCATTTTAAAAACTACTTCATGTCACCAGAAGGAGAAGTCTCGTGGCAGAGGATATATGCACAGTAATTATTTAAAATGATTTTTCATTACATACTTTTTTATAATCAAAATATTTATTGAATTTGATTAATTATAATGGAAATTTGTAATTAAAATAATTGTTACATTACATTAGCTAACATTTTATTTTATAACAAACTTCACATTTTACAATGGTTTCCTTACTGTAATGCTCATTGCAAACTTATTTCTTGCAAGGGCATCGCATCAATCTAAGTTGGTAAAGTTATACATACCGGTATGCTGTACAATTCGATAGATTTCTTATTACAATAAAAATTTGTGAGCCTTTTATTAGCGATCTTGAAGTACTAACATACAAGCTGTTGTTTTTGGGATTTTTTTAACCCCCCAAGCGGTAATGTTAAATATTTTTGAGTTTTTGGTGTTTGCAAGCATATTTTCAAAATTTGTTTAAAATAGTAATTGTGTCCTAATCCAAAAGAGTTCCATAGCTTTTTTATAGAAAAAAGTTAGAAGAATTCATATATTTAACTAAACAATTTATTTATATAAAATTGTAAAAGTTATTATCTCAGGAAGAAAAAAAATGATCAGTAACAAAAACAAAATGCAAATTTAGGCCTACATAAAAACGAGTAACAATTTTTTTTCAAAATAAACAAACATTTTGTAATTTAGTTATAAATAGAAGTGTATACAAATATATATCTATTTAGAAATTTTTTTCACAAAACAGCCATGTTTAAGTTCCTACTAAGAGATCGCTAACAAAGGCGCACATATTTTGAAAATTGAATTAGGAATACATACGTTATAAAAATTAAATTTAATTAAATCAAATTTTAGAAAAGAAATCATAGCATTGAACTGTATACGTAAAAAAATTAGGTTTTTTAATAAATTATATATTCGTAATTCCATTTTCAAAATAGGCCTGTTTTAGTAACGTTTCTTGTCGCAGGAACATAAAAACATGTGTTTTCTGAAATTGTTTTTGAAATTGATATTTATTTTTATGCACTTCTATTTAGAACTAAATTACAAAACTTTTGTCTATCTTGAAAGAAATTATAAACAATATTTTATAGTGCTATATAACTTTATTTACATTATTTTTGGTGAAATTTGTCAGAAGTTTAGAAAATTTTGTTCATTCTAGAATTTCTGAGACCAAAATAAAAGATTCATAAAATTTTAAAGTACACAGTTCAATTCTATGTTTTATTCTCTACAATTTGGTATTATAAAAATTAATTTAGAGGAAAAAAATATATAGGCCTACTCAATTTCAAAATAGGCCTGTTTTAGTATCGTTTCTTGTCGCAGAAACATAAAAACATGTGTTTTCTGAAAAAAAGTTTTGAATTTGATAATTATGTGTATACCCTTCTATTAAGAACTAAATTACAAAACTTTTTTATATTTTGAAAATGTTAGGTATCTGCTTTTTATATAGGAATAAAGTTGAATATTTTTCTTCCGTTATTGAACATTTTTTTATCTTGAGCTAATAACTTTTGTAATTTTACATCAATCAATTTTTTAGTTGCTAATATGAATTTTCTGAACTTTTGTCTATAAAAAAGCTGTGGAACACTTATAGATTGGTGTACAATTACTACTTTTTACGAATTTTTGAAAATATGCTTGCAAGTGGTCAATACTCCAAAAAATTTAACACTGCCGGTTAGAGGGTTAAAACCCAGATTTGTTTAAACTATTTTAAAAACAATAATGTAACACTCTTATTAGGATAATAAATTAAATATAATAATGAATAAAATGTTAATGATATAGAAAATTAATGAAAATATTATTAACAATAGCCTACATATAATAAGCCTAACAAATACAAATTGCATAATTTCACTAACTCACCTGATTGTAAATCGCATTTACCAGCAATGGCGGCCCAAATTTTTGCCTTCGCGTTTATATTGCTGTACCCTTTTTGCGCTGTGTCATACAAAATAGGTTGCTCCCTCACAAGCTCAATGAGTTTCTCATCAGTCATCTTGGTTTAAATAGAACGTGAACAGTTTTAATGGAATTAATCACTATCAGTTTGTATCACTAGAATGAACATTAGTGTGGCTGACGGCCACCAGGGTGATTGCAAACTGCTGAAAATCAACGTAGTGGGGGGAACGGAGTCCGGTCCCGACCCAACCAAAACGGATTCCAAACAGAGTCAGGTCACCGACGCAAGTCCGCTCCGTTCTGCTTTGGTCTCGGTGTCGCCACGTCCATTGAAATACACAGTATGGGTCCGGTCAGGTCGGTCAAGTCAGTCCGATCAGGTAGCAGTGTCGCCGCACCTTTATGAAAAATGTCCTTAAAAAATATTGATTGATTAAAACTACTAGTAGTTATTGATACCAAATCATAAAGAACTACATAAATTTATAAAATTAAATAACTTGATTAAATAATATAAATACAATTCGTAAACCAATTGTGTAAACTCCAAAAATATTAGTGTTTAAAGTTGAGGGTCTTCCATTACAGACTATATGGTGTTTTGAGACACCCTTTGTATGATACAACTAAGTTGGTTCAAATCATCAAACATAGTTATACATATACAATACCAATTGAGAAATACACATTTTCCAAACTAGCAAAACGTACTGTTTCCATTCACAAACTTGTTTCTTGGCCAGTACTACCACAGAGCACTGAATAATAATAGAGTGGGCATACCAATACTAATGGCATTGAGGCAGTTGAAGCCAAAATCGGCCATTTTGGCTGTGGCAAGTTCTCCCTTCCCCGCATCTTCATGCGACTCTAGTTAGAGAAAGCGATTTTCTTAAATCACGATTTCTATTATTTGCGATCACTCAATCGACTTGAAACTTCGCAGGTTTAAACTGCATTTATTCATGATACAGGATGTGTAATCAGATTTATTTATTTATTTTTATATTACTGGTAAAATTAATTTTAATTACGACTTAATGTAGCAAATAATTGAAAGACATGAAATAAATAATCTGCTATTACTCTTTTTATTTTTTGGTCATGTAAGTTTTGTCAGTATTAAAGTTGTAGCCAATGAAATGAACTTAAAACTTCCAATTTAACTTGTTATTCTAGCGGTTATAGTTTTCTCAGAAATTTAGGTTGAACAGGGCGGCCTTTTACTTAACCGGCAACGTACAGCCGCAGCGCCGGTGTATTATATTACAACCATGATAGCATTCATTTGATTGTTATTAGTTTTTTTTAGGTCTAAAGTGACAAATAGAATTTACCTTTATTTTTTTTAGGTAAATAGAATTAAAGTGACAAGATAAATTGCTATTTACAGTGTTTTAGAATAATAATTGTAAACATTTAAAATCGTTTATAAATAAATAAGAACTATTAAAATATTATTACTGCAGGAACTGTAAATTATAATACTGTTATGCCAAACATTTTTAACCACAGGTATTAAGTAAATTAACAAATGTTAGTTACATCTTGTATTCTATTTATCACAATAATTTATAATTTATAGCATGTACGGTATCGATCTATTAAACTTAAGTCCCACTAAACGTGGCATCTTATGTCAGATAACCATTGAATATAGCATTATGCTCTATGTAATCTCATTTACCCCAATAAATAAAGTAACATTGATTGGGGACAGAAATAAGCTAGGCCTACTTCCAACGTTAACTCGTAAACTTCTAAATGCCTTATTATTTACACTTATTATAGCTAACACTTTTTAATGACAGTAAAGTCTTACCTATGAAACGTAATGTGGTCAACATATCCACAGCTTTTACAGCCAGGAACTAAGCAGCTCCTTGGCATAATAATATAAACACAAACTAAATGTAAGACTCTCTGACTGAAACAACAGATCGTCGCGTTGCATGCTTGATGCTCGGGCCGCTCGGGACTAGGATGGAAAGTGGTGGGGGGTCCGCCATCTTGACTGTGGCAGGCAGCTTCACCGCCGCACTGCCGAGTGTCCACTCTATTATTATTCAGTGCTCTGTGAGTACTACTCGTGAGCATCCTACATACAAAAGATTTTCCAAATACCTATATAAAGTATAAATATCAATCTCGATTCATGCTTTGCAAACTTATACGAGAAGATACATTAAAAGAATATATATATATATATATATATATATCCCTACAGATAGCCTATGTAGTCACTCAATCACTGACATATCAAAATACAAAGCCTAAACCAAAAGTCACTCGAGCAGGAAATTTGACACACAAGTTAACATGTCAGTAAAAAAAACCTCAAAATTATATTTTTCCCCATTTTCAACCCTTAAAAAATTACCGAAAACAAAATTTGCTATTTTTGCCGAATCTAATAAAACTTGGTATAGTAAAGTTTTTTGGAGTGCTATTATATTAGCGAATATGACATTTTTTATCTCATAGTTTTGCCGATACACCATGTGCTGAGAAGAAGTTGGAGAAGTATCACTCGCTGTTTAGCTACCCCTGACTTATACCGGCTTAATTTCAATCCAAACAAACATTGAAAAGGTTAGCCTACTGCGTGTCCTATGACTGCGTCCTACGATTGCTATGGTTACTTAGTTTTTTCTAATAGAACATTTTTTTGTTGATCTGTTTACTAATGGGCGATGAAATACTGTAATCAATTTTAGAAATAAGTATTTTTGTGAATAGAGGTCTGTTTAACACATTTTATACAAAGGCCTAAGTAGTTTGTTATCTTACATGTTGTTTTTATCTTTGATTACACTGTATATGTTTGAGAATGCCACAGTAGGCCTACAGCCTACTCAGCGTTATAAAGGAAGGAGATAAGATAAGACATTTTATGAAAGCGTGTAAATTGTCAGAACTAGAACTAGATATTATTTGTCAGGAGATTATATTTCACCATTGGTCAGTCATACTCCTAGAATTTTATGTGGAAAAATTCCCACCACGTTTGTTAAATTAGCGTTAATTAAGGTTCAATTTTAGGCTTTGTTTACGGCTCGTTATAAAAATATATTGGATCTACTCTCCTTTACAATTATATCAGACTTAAACATGTTTACTTAAGGCTTGCAATAAAGACATACCGATACTGAATCCAATCTCTATGAGAATAATTTAAAAAAAACATGTTTATGTACTACAGCTAGTTATAAAAAGACATATTAGTCCAGTTCCCAAAGTCAAAAATAGGCCGTGAGGTGGAAAGTTTTATAGAAGTTTTTTTCTCACTTGATTCTTATGTTTTCGAGGGTGCTTAACACGAATCTGATGTTTACCACCAAAATTTCCTTGAAGTTATCTGAGAAAATTACGAAAAACCAAGAAACTATCGCACCTTTTAGAGTTTAAAAAAATTGTCTTATTGGTTCTGAAAGAGGATTAAATTCTGCGTCGAATTACCTCTCAAACTTTGAATTCGGTTCAGTAGTACTGTCAGAATCGCCATATTTCCATCTTGGCGCAAAATTAAAGTACACTAGATTTCAAGCGCTCATATCTTCGGGAAAACTACTCTGATCAAAAATAGTCAAGAATGAAAGTTGTAGAGAATTTATTTCTAAATTCATAAAGCACCTTAAATTCTATATTATGATCATTTTCAAGGGTAATACGCTCAAAAAACCAAAAATAGTCATAATCGTAGTTGTATTAGCGTATTTCACTTGAAATTTACAGTTCTTCCAGAGAACACATTTCAATTTTTAATTCTTGAAGTTGGTCATGTCGTAGTGTTTTTCCGTGCCCCCTTTTTGTTTAATAAATAGAGACATTTTTTATTTCTTGATTCAATTTAAAGTTAAGTGATATAACATATTAATTATAGATTGTTATTTTTACAATTTGGAAAAAAGAAAATTTATAAAAAGTAACGTTTTTTTAAATATTACAAAATATTACGTTCACATTCTTGCTACTAAACACAGGTGAGGGGGCCAGGAGGAAGTTAATAAAAGTTAATAATATGAAACTTTTTCTATTTTTAACCCTACAACTGAGAAAACTTCAAACTTTTGTTTCATGTACAGTAAACCTCATTTAGCGTTCGGATTTCATTCGTATAACTCCGTGAAATACAGACATTTGTTGAAATTGATAAGCGCGTTTGGGAAAGTCCATTACACGATTTCGGAAGTCCCCCCCCTTTCCCCTTTCCGACCTACAAGTGACCTGATCTCAGTCTCATCTGGACTAGTCGCCGATGAAAGAATAAACTGCCGCATGTTAGAGGAGATTGGCACTGCCGGGATATCGGCCATCATTGGCAGTGACTTTCAGACTGTCAAGTTCAAGCGCATTGACAGGGTGCCACCACTAGCCTTTATAAGCAGCGCCATCAAGATAGGCGACACCAAAATTCCAATCAACCCAAAGACACTCTTCAGTGTCGGCCAAGCAGTCCGACCAACAACTCCAGGAATATTTGTCATATTAGCTCGCTGCCTACCCACTGTCTCTATTCAATTATGGGGGCATGTGATAAACTACCAAATCAACCCTGTGCAATGCGTTCACTCCACTCCCGTTAGATACAGCACTCCTAGAGTGCTGTACATATGTGATTGATGGTGGCTACCTCTTCCACAGGGTTGTGTGGCCATGTGGTGCAACCTACAGACGGATTTGTGATAGTTATGTGGCATTCGTCAAATCCAAATATTTGTCAAGAGCAGTAGTGGTCTTCGATGGATATCCTGAACATGTTGCTGAGATATTCACCAAATCTGCAGAGAGAGCAAGAAGATCTCGAAAATCTGGGGCAAACAAAGTCATATTCAGTGAAACGATGGTTCCCTCAGTTTCACAGTCCAAGTTTCTTGTGAATGAAAAAAACCAAAATCGCCTGATTGCAATGCTGATGAAACGAATGTATGAGGAAAACATTCCTTGTAAACAGGCAACGGAAGATGCAGACGCCCTATTAATAGAGACTGTTCTAGTAACTGCAAAAAGCAACACCAATACAGTTGTTGTTGGAGAATATGTTGACCTCCTCGTGATTCTGCTTGGGCTTTACAACTCACCCAATGCTTATTTCCTGAAACCAGAAAAGAGCACAACATCCTCGTTGCTGTACTCTTCAAATGACACACAAGTTGGCCGAAATTTGCTGTTTTTGGATGCTATGACACCACCAGCGCTTTTTAAGGCCAAGGGAAAATAAAATTTATGTAGCTCATGAAGAAAGATACCCAGCTTCAATAAGTGATCGATATCTTCCTCAACCCATATGCCGCTGCACAAGATGTGATCCAAGCTGGGCTGCAATTCCTGGTTAACTTGTACTGGTTCACAGGAAAGACACAATCTTCTCTCAACGTGGTGAGGTACAGTAGCCTACGTGAAAGCTGCATTTAAAACATCTGCAACCATCGCATCCCTTCCACCTAGTGAAGATGCATCAGGGTACCACTGCTTGAGAGTGCACTACCAGGGTCAGGTGTGGCTGGGGAACCTAAAACACCCTGAGGAATGGGGCTGGAGGAAAACCACCACTAATCTAACTCCCATCCCTACTGGGCCAGACCCCCGCACCTGAACCTCTCCTCAGGCAGGTATCCTGCAAATGAAAAACAACCAGCACGGGGAAGTAGTGTGGTTGCCTGAAGTTTGGTTTGTTTTTCCACCATTGTGTACGTTCTGTAACGTCCACTTTCGAAACCAGGGATAATAAGGATAAGGAAGTTGACGACCTTACCGTCCAGAAAATTCTCGTCAGCATAGAGTTAAAACAGAGCAATAATCAATAAGAGGATGAAGGAAATGAAGAAACCTGAAGCAGAAACCCAGCCTGGCCCCTTCAAGCACGCAAAACGAAACTAACTTGTTGGCGACCAGAAAATTACATAAAATGCTGTTATAAGCGTCAGATATTTTGTGCGTTTTGAATATTTTGCAAGTTTCATGAGAATATCAATATGTAACTACTGTACTTTTAAATTTATAACTAGTATGTTTCGTAACAATAAAATAATGAAATAACCTTCAAATAACTTTTTGTAGCAATAAATTCTTGTTACCAATAAATAGTTTTTTATGCCACCTTCCATCTCCCATGTTCTAGATCTGTTTCTTTGTTTCTTAACTCGAAAATCAGACAAACAACTATTTTTGGTTTTTTGAGCGTATCACCCTTGAAAATTGTCAGAATATAGAATTTATGGTGCTTTCTGAATTTAGAATTAAATTTTCTACAACTTTCATTCTTGATTATTTTGATCAGAGTAGTTTTCCCGAAGATATGAGCGCATGAGCGCTTGAAAACTAGTGTACTTTAATTTTGCGCCAAGATGGAAAAATTATCGATTTTCAACTTGTGATTCTGACCGTACTACTGAACCGAATTCTAGTTTGAGGGATCATTCGACGCAGAATTTAATCCTCTTTCAGAAACAATAGGACCATGTTTTCGATATGATGCGTAGTTATTGAGTTATATGGGAAAAACTGGAAAAAGTGCGATAGTTTCGTGTTTTTTCGTATTTTCTCAGATAACCTCAATAAAATTTTTGTAGCAAACATCAGATTAGTGTTCAGCACCCTCGAAAACATAAGAATCTTCAAGTGAGAAAAAAAACATCTATATAACTTTCCACCTCAAAACCTCTGGGGGCTGGACTATAGTTGATACATTCTCCGTTAAAATTATATCAGACTTAAACAAGTTTACTTACGGCTTGCAATAAAGACATACCGGTATTTGATCCAATCTCCATGAGAATAATGTTAATCAAGCCTGTTTACGTACAGCTAGTTATATAAAGACATATTTGATCCATTATCCGTTAAAATTGTATCAGACTTAAACATGATAAAATAGAATTTGAACACAGAATCTCACAACTAATACGTTTATTAACTCAAACAAGTTTCAAGCCATCTTCCAAGGGTCGCCATCTTCAGCGATGCACGAGCTACAATAGTCAGACTATAACTCAAACAGTTTGAGGTAATAAATGTATTAGTTGTGAGATTCTGTGTTCAAGTTTTATTCTATCAAGGTATCAATTATATCTTTATTTATTTATTAGACTTAAACATGTTTACAAGGCTTGTAATAAAGACATGAAGGTATTAGATCCAATCTACATAAGAATAATGTTAAACAAGCGTGTTTACGACAGCTAGATATATAAAGACACTAGCTGGCCCGATCCGGCTTTGCACGGATAGACAAATCAAAGTTAAATGTATATTAACCAAAATAATATATCAATAAATATATTATACTATGTATTTCTTATGGGGATTTTTAGTAACTTTGACCTCCCCAAACACCATTACAATTTTGAATTTTTTGATATAATTTCTTAGCGAGCACCTACGGGCCCCAGAGGAAGCTACATACCAAATTTCATTCCAATCCGTTCGGTGGTTTTTGAGATTTCGTGATGAGTGAGTCAGTGAGTGGTATTTGGATTTTATATATTACTAGCTGACCCGTACGGCGTTGCCCGTGGTGGTTGGTATTTTCAGTCTTTTTAACGTAATTGTATTCTTTTTAAGTGTTCAGTCAGTGAGTGGTATTTGGCTTTTATATATATAGATCTTAAATAATAAAAGCACTATTGTCATAATAATAAAAGATCTGAAATTATGATTTCAGTAACTTTGATCCCCCCAAACCCCTCCTAAAATTTCGAAATTTTTCATACCCTTTCTTAGTGAGCATCTATGGCCCTAGAGGAAGTTACATACCAAATTTCATTCCAATCCGTTCGGTAGTTTTGAAGAAATCATGATTTAATAACTTTGATCTCCCCAAACCCCCCTAAAATTTCGATTTTTTTTAAACCCTTTCTTAGCGAGCGACTATGGCCCTAGAGGAAGCTTACATACCAAATTTCATTCCAATCCGTTCGGTAGTTTTGAAGAAATTGTGATTTAATAACTTTGATCCCCCCAAACCCCCCTAAAATTTCGAATTTTTTAAAATCCTTTCTTAGCGAGCGCCTATGGCCCTAGAGGAAGCTACATACCAAATTTCATTCCAATCTGTTCGGTAATTTTGGAGAAATCGTGATTTAGTATTTTTTACCCCCAAATCCCCCTAAAATTTCGAAATTTTTCATACCCTTTCTTAGTGAGCACCTATGGTCCTAGAGGAAGCTACATACCAAATTTCATTCCAATCCGTTCGGTAGTTTTGAAGAAATCGTGATTTAATAACTTTGATCCCCCCAAACCCCCCTTAAAATTTTGAATTTTTTTAAACCCATTCTTAGCAAGCACATATGGCCCTAGAGGAAGCTACATACCAAATTTTATTCCAATCCGTTCGGTAGTTTTGAAGAAATCGTTTTTTGATAACTTCAATCACCCCATACCCCCCTAAAATTTCGAATTTTTTCAAACCCTTTCTTAGTGAGCACCTATGGCCCTAGAGGAAGCTACATACCAAATTTCATTTCAATCCGTTTGGTAGTTTTTGAGAAATCGTGATGAGTGAGACAGTCAGTGAGTGAGTGAGTGGTATTTCGCTTTTATATATATAGATGATATTGGATCCACTCTCCGTTAGAATTGTATCAAACTTAATCAAGTCTACTTAGCCTACTGCGTGCAATAAAGACACACCGGTATTGGATCGAATCTCCATGAGAATAATGTTAAACAAGGGTATTTACGTGCAGCTAGTTATATGAATACATTGGATCCATTCTCCGTTAGAATTCTATCAAACTTAAACAAGTTTACTTACGGCTTGCAATAAAGATATAGCCTACCGGAGTTGGATCGAATCTCCATAAGTGTGTTTACGTACAGCTAGTTATAATATAAATTGTATATTAGTGCTGATGATGACTTAGGGGTAGCGTGTCGCTACATAGCTCAGCCCTAGTCAACACTAGCTGTTTGCGTAGCCTTGTCTAGGGCTGAGCTGAGATTGTCTCCCGAAGATAGGTCAATATGACACGATTTGGAAATGGTTAACTGCTACTGGTGTTTGGCTGCTGGTGTTGCTCAGTGGCTTCTTGGGAGTTATCGTAATCTTCTAAAACTTTCTTCTTTTATAAATACATATGAATTTTGTGCTAAATCTTTACTTACAAAGGTTTTACGTTGTGTTAGCACCTTGTGCTCGCGTCTTATCTACGCCATTGCCTGTCTTAATGGCTTCAAATATGAACCAGTATCATTCATATTTTTTGCAAGCGTCAAAAAATCGCCGGGTAACCTTAACGATTGTCGGTATAATAACTGTGCAGCGCTAGTATTTTCGTCTTGTCGTAATGCTGTTCATAATTCTAGCAATACTGTGGTTAGTGACCTTGTCCACTGTGGCTTCTCTAGGTGAGCTTTTAGAGCAGTCTTGAATGTTCTATGCCAACGCTCGATACATCGTTCCTTTGTGGTGCGGATCCTTGATATCCCACAGAGGGTTGCGATTGTTGTTGAATAGTTGTGACTCAAATTGTTATAGGAAAACATATAACAAAAACAGATCTTATAGCAGGCTAGCAGTTGTTTAAATATTCCAAAACTGCGGCTAAATCACAGCTGCTGTTAATTGCTCTTTCCCTTAAGTGCTCACTGCGAACACTACTCCCAGAAAATCAGTCTTAAGCCCGTCTTTATCCGGCAGTACGGTAGCATACAATTTTTGTTATGTTCTTATTGTTGGAATATTTACAATTTGGCATGTTTTATAACCATGCCAAATTCTATACTGTCATACTAAGGAAGAAACTCCACTTGAACTGAAATGGAGAGATATTAAGAAAAATGTGAATCATATTAGTTTCATATAAAATTCATATTTTACATTCTGTTAAAGAGAATAAAATAATATTAAATAATACCATCATTTTTATTTTAAAGTAGAAATAATTTCATCAGTTTTTGATATAAACTGGACTTACGGTTTTCTTCTTAGACAAACCTAATGTCCATGTAATTTGTATGAATATCAACTACTGGTTTCATGTACCTACTACTTAACTCATTTAATAATAAAGCAATGTTTATGCATGTTGTGATATACAATTATTTTGAGTGTGGCTGTTTTAAAGTGATAGCACATTTAAGCTTATGGAACTATATATCAGATTTTTAAAAGTGCAATATGAATATATTTCTGTATATCAGCTTAGGCCTAACATCAAAAAGACTGAATGAAGTTATTATTTTAATTCTGGTAATTGATCAGTACGGTTGAGCTGCATTTAAATACATTTATTTTACTAAGTATAAACAAACTTAGCCTACTATTAAAAATAATACGAAAACAAAAATTATTACATGATTTCCAACAAAACATTGTTGTTACAATTTTATCAGATGGGTCTGAATCACCTGTTCAACAATTACACAAAATTTCTTTGATCATGCCAACTTTTTCTGCAGTAATTTATAACTTTTCGTTTACCATTTATAACTTTTCTTTATATAGAGTTTATTGTGTTGCCTTGGACTGTTTATTATATTGTTATAATTACCTTGTATTAGTTGTCTGAATTACGGACTGAAGACAACTAATACAAGGTAATTATAACAATATAACTTTTCTTTAATTTCTGATAAATGATCTTTGCACTTAAGAAGACAATTAAAAGAGGATGTAATGAATATTTCTTAATTATATTTTTATCGTTTCAAATTACCTTTTCTTCTATTTTAAAGATAACGTGTTAAGAATGCGAGGAGTATTCTAACTTATTTCTCTTTCCATTTATCGATTTCCCTTTATCATTTACCTCTACTTCGTCACTTGCTTGCATTCCATCTTCATCATTTGATCCTTTATAAACATCCTGTTTTCTTATGTCACTGAATTTCTTTGTTTTTCAATTACTTTTCTTAGGCCTTCACCTTGTTCAGTGTTTATTTTATTTTCAGAATTGCTTACTTCATTTTCAGAATTCCTTATTTCAACAAGGCCTATTACTTTAAGTTTGACTATCAAGTTCTCTCTACCATCACCTTTCATTCATAATTTGGGTCTAGATTATATTCTTCTGTTTCACTGATTTCATCAAATATATTAGTTTGAGTAGCCTAGTTATTGTTGGTGGATCTACAGGTAGGTTAAATGAACAGACTGTATAAAATTTATTATTTATGTAATTGTCAGAGAGACCTATTTCATTTTTTATTGCTATGCTATTTCGCATAAATTCCAGAAGACGAAGTAGAGGATTCTGCGGTTAAATTTATTGAGCAAGATGTCCTTCATCAAGCTCAGCGAACGGGAGCTCATTATGAGTTAGCACTAAAATCAGGAGCAGTATTCTAATAAGGAATAAACATTTTCTAATCAGTGAATGGTTTAAAGATTATTCTTGTATCATTTTCTTCAAGACTTGTAGTTGTTTGTAGACCAGGGGCAGATGAATGCCGCTCCATTACGTGCTGGAAATAATTTCCCCCTATAAAATTGCAATGACTTTTTCTATATAAAAGCCAGGAAAAACTACTGAGTGAACCTGTGCACTGATGTCTTTTGCCATACTTTGGAAATGTATGTCACACTGAGCTGGGTTCAATCTCTGCCTCACATCAAAGTGCTTGTCTCTTCTGAATGTGTTTTGGATAGTAAGGCCTGGATTAAGAACGTGGCCAACAACGATTTGTAAAATAAGCACAGTGGTATGCAGAAAAATAAAACTTGTCGACCAAGATTTGCTTTAGTAAGTAGCAAAATAAAGCTTGTCTTAGGTAATAAAGTTGTACTAAATTGACATAGTTGCCATTTATTTTTTACTTATATTTCAAGTTTCATCTTATGTTAAATATAGCTTCTTTGGTCATGCTCAAAACTGTTGTCAGTCTTCAGTTCAATTGATTCATAATAACAAACAATCTCAAAAATAACAATCACACTAGGCAAGGGGATTTATATTTTTGTGATTGATACAGCAGTAGGCTAGTGAGTCTGCTCAACAAAACTTACCAACTCAACCATGACAGACTTGAATCAAGAGGATTGACAGGGTTGTAATAACTAACGGTAAACACAACACAATACTGGTAACTATAAATTTTTATGTTCAAATCAACGAGGAAATAACATTAGTTTTTACCTTTACTTACAAAGAAAAGACACTGAGATTTGGGGGACAAAGCAGAGGGAGTAGGCCTACCTAATTAGTATACCACCAGATTGAACAAATCATAGACTTTATTATAATTACTTACAGGTTTAGCAATTTAAGTATTTCTGCAGGCCTATTATTTTAATCGGCGTTGAATGCAGAAGATTACTTATTTCAAGTAGGTCTAGGCCCCATTTTTTAAATTTAGAGGGTGTAGACAAATCATAGGAGAACTATGAATAACCATAATTCAGAAACAGATCAGAATAATAATAATAATAATATCATGGGTTTAGAAATTTATACAAGAATTTAGTGTGGATCAAGAATATTCCTCAGTCCACAGGAAAAGTCACTGCATAACATTCCATATGTATATTTGGGTATCAAAAACTTATACACACTTCAATACCGAAGCACTGTATTCAGAAATATAAATATATTTCTTAATATAATGTTGTGTTTTACCTGAACATACTGCCGCTTTCAATTAGGCCTATATGTATGGTGGAAACCACAAACAATAAATAGGCCTATTTAAAAAAAAGTTGGTTGAAATTCAGCCATATGGTGCAGGGATGTCAACCTATGCACAAAAAAGCGCTCTAGAACATAACTTTATTTTTCAATTGAATATTCATATCGATTTTACCTTGTTTGATAGAACTGTTTCAAAACTTAAATTGTATTATATTTCAACACTACTCATCACAAACATATTGGCTTAACCCTAGAACCGGCAATGTTAACAAAAATAGATTTTTTGGCGTTTGCAAGCATTTTTTCAAAAATTTGAAAAAAATAGTAAATGAACCACAATCCATAAGTGTTCCATAGCTTTTTTGTAGAGAAAGGTTCAAAGAATTTATATATACCAGTAAAAAATTATAGATGTAAAATTAACAAAGTTATTAGCTCAAGAAACAAAAAATGTCCAGTTACGAAAGGTAAAAGTTCAACTTTAGGCCTACATAAAAAGTAGCAAAAGTTTTTTGTAATTTAGTTCTAAATAGCACTGTACAAAAATATTTATTAATTTCAAATTTCTTATTTTGAAAACACCAGTTCTTATGTTCCTACTACAAGACTGCTAACAAAACTAGGACTAGTATGAACAGTAATTTAGGAATATTGCCCAAAAATGAAATATTATTATATGAAAGTATAGAGAATAAATCAAAGAACTGAACAACTGAACACTTGTAAATTATTATTGCATAAAAGTATTTGACTTAGTTTTAATTGAATCACAAAATTAGATCAAATGAATTAATCTTCTCATGGACGCACATCAAATACGACGTTCTTGTGAAAAACCGTTGGAAGTCCCACTTCGGGAGCGTGAGAAAGTAGAATTTTGAATTTCCCATTTGTCAGTATTTCTCAGCACTGTACGAACAAAACCGTTAGAGTAAATATGGTTTGCTGTACACCAAACGAAAGATTGAACTTTGGTCTATAAATAGATATAAACAAGATAATTCCAATAATTTGAATTCTAAGAGATATCTCGCAAGCAAAATGTGCTGTTTTATTGGTTGAAATCTGTCCTATTGCAAAGGTTTACAGAAAATTCCATATCTTTGGAACTATACAAGTGACTTTTGATTGGATGGCAGTTTTAGAAAGTTATAATCTTGACAAATCCAAAGGCATCTCTTTATTATTGTCAAAATATCCCAGTCGAGCAGCAGAGAGCTTCAAAGAAATGACAAAAGTTGAGTCTTTCCATGTGATTTATTCGCGCGGTGTTGGCTTTTCAGAAAACTAATTTTTTTAAACGATGATTAGGCCTACATATGTAAATATATGTTTTAGAAAAAAATTATAAATATAAAAATTAAAGTTTAAATCATTTCCTTTCCAACGGGTTTTGTCTTTTTGAGATTGGAAGATTTTTAGTGGGTCAAATATGCAATACAATCACGCATTACAAATGTGTTGTTCAAGTTACGTAACCCAGTGATCGCACGCTCCGTGCGATCTGCCTGTTTGAGGGTTAATATAAATAGACTACCTAGAAACTAAAACACCTTTGAAAATTAAAGTAGGCCTGATTATGTAAAAAAAATTATGAGGTGTTTAAAGTAGGCTACGGTATTAACGTTCAGCCATTTTAAGCTACTGAGTAATTAATGTTAATGTTACAGTGTTGCCAAATCTATCCATAGTTTACAATCGATACTACAGTAATCTAAATTGAATTAATTAATATTTTTCAATGTTAAAGTTAAAATATATTTTGTTCATTTTGTATGCTCAAAGCTGTTGTAAGATGGTCGATCACTAACAATCATCAAGTGATATGAAATTTTGTTTTAAACAAAACACTAAATCTTATTTCTTGATACCAGTACCGTGTGTTTCCGGTTTGTAAAGCTATAATATACTATCCCATATATATTTAGGCCTATATGAAGTGAGTCAGGATCTTTTCCGTTATTCGTATACCAATATCACTAACTAAACGTAAGTTTACTATTCGACCCTAGCCTAATATTTTTGCAGACAACGTTGTTTTACATTCTACTGTTAAATGTTGAATACAGATAAACATACTGTGACTAAATACTGTAGGTTAGAACCGTTTAGGTTTTTTTTATTATTATTCTTTCATTTCTGTTGCATAGGGTCGAATAGTAAACTTGCGCCAATTCG
This sequence comes from Philaenus spumarius, assembly GCA_018207615.1. Classification (NCBI taxonomy): domain Eukaryota; kingdom Metazoa; phylum Arthropoda; class Insecta; order Hemiptera; family Aphrophoridae; genus Philaenus; species Philaenus spumarius. The sequence goes on along the minus strand of JAGFPH010001784.1, from coordinate 62,390 downwards.
TCGATCCTGATAATGGTGCTCATACCAAACAATCGAGAGTACTTGGCGCCTGACAAAACAGCGAAACAAAAACCAGTGCGGGACCAGACGTGCATTGTTGGACTCCTATCTGCGCGAGTTTATGTGGCGGCGCCGACATGAAGGAAAGGACCTGTTTAAGGAAATACTACATAATATCGCAGAGTATTGGCCTTCTTCATCAACATAAACAGGTAACCAACTTCAATAAATGTTATATTTATAACGGAAAAGCTTATAACTGGATTTTAAATAGTGGTATACGTATAACGGAAAAGATCCATGAGTCATTATATTCATCAATTGCTCCACCTACACAACTTAACATACAGAATGATAGTTCAACATTCTAACATCATAGGATAGGTGATAGAATAGGTAAAACAAATACATAGGCTAATGGAAAACATAAAGTCACTACTAAAGTATTAAATAAAAGTTAACTTATATAAACAATACAATGTAAACAAAAATGAGACAACTATTGTCTTCACTATCTTTACTACTCAATTATATTACTACACGTGTCAAGTTTATAACACGCCTGAACATAAACTTACCTCCAGGTATGAGTCACAGTCATGGGCGCCGGGAGATATGTGCAAGACGGTGCAGTTGCACCCCCCTGGCTCGAAAAATAAAGAAAAATTTACTCTAGGAAAACTAAATAACCACACGTGATTTTTACAAAATATTTTGTATTGAATCAAACACATTAAGAACAATATTACGAGCACCTAGATCACAACATTTATTGTTATGATACATACAAACTTGTTATCCGTTATTTTTCAAACAAAAACTTCAACCTTCTTTGCTTCTGTCCAAACTTATTGATTGTTAAATCAACTAGTTTATCATTCGCCTGTATTCGTTTCCTGCGATGGCTGTGATAGTGTGTTATGTTCATGTTCTTAATGGTAATTTCCTTAAGGTCTGTTTGTGTATATGTAAGTCAGTGACGCCCCCGATGTCTGGAGCGTTTACAATAGAGAAAGTTGTGATTAAGTACATTATGAAATTTTCCTTTCATAGAGACAAAATTTAAAGGTTTCTTTTGATATTATGATGGTTTAAAACACTTTTTAAGAGGTTTATTTTCTGAAAATTCCCTGGACTCCCCTTTTTCTGGGGGGGGGGGGATTTCAGATCCCAGTGTTTTTGCACAACCCTGTATTCAAACTTCCGGCGCCTATGGTCACAGTTTGTAAGGTTTATATATATTATATTCACCTCAACCTCTTCCCAAACAGTAACAATGTGCACAGGTTGATACTATTACTCTTTTTCTTAAAAATAAAACTCGTTAACTGATATGATATGGACAGGGTGGTCTATATTGAAGTTTCACCCAAAGTAGGATAGCTATCACATCTTAAAAAGTGTATACAAAATACTAAAGTATAATATTTAGAAATAAATTGCTTACATGATCGTTGAGCAAAAGTGGTACGTCTGCATTATCTCCTAAACAATTGATCGAGGAGAGTTGATCGTTTGGTGGGATCGTAGTGGGTCTACAGCAAATCCCAGGTAACCATTTCGAACCTTCTACATGGTGGGGTTCATAATCAACAAACTTTAAATTTGGGGATGGAACATATAATGTTGCTTGGTCCTCTTCATCTATTAAGTTCATTGCGTTTAATTAATAACTGAATCTTTATTACTAAATTTAAAGAATAAATTCTGAACTGTCATTATAAATAATACTAACAAATACACAATATTCGAACAACAGTACTGATGGGAATCTGGAAATTTAAAATACTAGCGAAAATCCGATTTTTACAGACATTCTGTTATGAATTAACAAAATTTAAATCACTTATAGTTAATACACTGAAAAACTTGCATTGTTATAGAAAACGTCATAAACATTACTGCACTGTTTACACTCACAACATAACATACGAACAGCTGACTGTAAACTGTAAGGAAACCAAAACAGCTGAGTGCTCATTGAGTCCATACGAGGAGTCTAGGAGTCATAGAAGTACCAGTAAAATATGGATAATGTGCTTTGATATGTATTGCATAGATTATAACAAGTAGGGTTGATACCCATACCTACCCAGTACCCTTGATTATACATACAAAGCCAGTACCTTTGATTATGGACAATCATTATGTATAATCAAGGCCAGTACCCAGTTAAAATAATGAAAAAATATGGGGTAAATTTACCGTGTGATTGAGCTGACAGACTATTCATTCCTTGTAAAGACATACGAAAGACATCTTTTTTTACAGTCTGTGGACTATGAAACTAACTGAAAATAAGTCAGTGTTACGAGCTCCTAGTCTAATTACCTGTTACTGACATTTTAAACTACTTGTAAATTAGCAGGGTTAAACTACAAACTTTTTAATACACAAGTTATTATATACACAAGTTTTACAATTGTATTATAGATATCTGTGCTGTGATGTTATATCTTTGATTATGGACATTATGTATAATCAAGAGTTATATCTATCAATCTATTTATCTATCTATATATATATATATATATATAATCAAAATACCACTGACTCATTCATCACGAAATCTCAAAAACCACCGCACCGAACGGATTGGAAAAAAAAATTTCCTCTAGGGCTGTTATATGTGTCGCTAAGAAAGGTTTTAAAAAATTCGAAATTTTAGGGTTTTTTTTGGGGGTCAAAGTTATTACAAATCACCATAAGAAATACATAGTATAATATATTTATTTATATATTTTTTTTTGTAATATACATTTAATTTTGATTTGTCTAATGGTGCAAAGCCGGATCGGGCCAGCTAGGATAATAAATAAGTTCTAAGTAACCTAAACTAATCTACGCTTACTTCTGTATTCAATAATAGGTCAACAGTAACCAGTTTTTAAAACGGTACCGATAGGTGCAAAACTAAACTGGAAGGCTAGCTAAATTTATAAGAATTGTTTTCTATCATTATACATTTAAAATAGTTCACACCAATTTAAGAATAACATTGTTGTGCTACTAAGAAACGATGAAATTTGTTTTACCTACATTGATTTGCATCACAATGATTTATTAGTGACTCGGTCAAATATCGAGCACACTTTGTCGTTATTATAATTATGATGTAAAATAATAACGTAAAAGTAATTCATAGATGTTTAATACCCATTCGATTTCTATGTTCACAGGATGAAATCTCATAAATAAGAATCAACATATAAAAGCGGAAATTATGAATATCGTAAATTTTAGGTCCACCTTCAAATTTTAGTAACTTCTTTAAAACTCTTCAATTTACAACTTCAAATTATATTCTCTTAAAATTATATTCTGAAATTCCTTTTTATCACAAAGATCGCAATTATTATTTCACTTTTAACAACATTTTATAAAATTAGGTAACAAATTTAAATACTATCTTCTTTTTTCTTCATTCGGAAATTATACTATTATAAGAAAATTTGGCTTATTTCCAAATTCTAAACTTGTTAAACATTTATGATGAATAGGATAGAGACATTTGTGCAATCTAAATTAAAGTTATGTTTTACTTCACCAATGACCAATTTATTCTACAGTGACTTGATCTAGTCACTGTAGTAAGTAACAAAAGAAATGCTAAGCCATCTGTACGAAGAAGAAGAAGAAATAAAAAATACATAGTATATAGTAACAAGCAACGAAGCAACACCAACAGTTCATGAGTTCATGTTACCTTATTATTCCAATATGGCAGGTTAGTTTTGGAGATCGTGTTGTCGGAACAACAATAACCTAATTTAAGTGATAAAGAGAGTTGACTTGCAAATATATTTCATCATAACGTTGAATACATTTCCGTAAGTAAACTGTGTGTACACAGAATTGCTGTTTTTATTTCAACTATAAATCTAAAGCAATATATGAATTTAATTTAAATTTATTAGACTAAATTTCTTAATTTTCATTACTTTTGAACATGTTCTATTTACCATTACTTGAACTTGTTCTATTTACTATTTTGGAAATTAGACTATATTTATAAATAAGACAAATTTTATTTTCAGAATTGTGAATCATGAGGTTTTAGGTGCAGTGTGTGCTACTTATATGGTTTCATTCATCCATAAATAGCATGTATTTTGATTGTCAATATAATATTAAATGTTTTTATGGCATTTAGTTAATTTGTTGTTGTATATAATAGAAATAGGCCTAAAGAAATTAAGTTCCAAAGTCAATATTTTAAGTATACAGGTGATTGTTTATTTATTGTTATTAACACATGAGTTTAGGATATTTCTAAGGTTATAATTAGACAATTCTGAGGTTGTTTTAAGCATGGAATTGTAAAAACTTTCTGTTTTTCTTTTATGCATTCTAATTTTATTAGTAGAAAATATTTACTCAGGGGCCTGAGTATTTATTTTCTTAGAAGGCCTGGGGTTCACCTTATTTAATTGGAATGAAATTATTTTTGATGAGAGGATTCAGTTTCAGATAGTCATGTATATCCTAATACATACACCTCTATTAATTATCTACTAAATATTTATGCTCAAAGATTTTCAATTGATTTTTTTTTAACGTAAATACTTTTGACTACGTACAACAATAAAGAGGATTAAGTAGTACATTTTAGTAGTAAGTCACGTTGTAATAGTATACAAAGACTGGGTCAAATTCAAATTTTATAATATTTTAGTTAGACAATATATTTAAGAAGAACTAACTAAAAAACAAAAAACTATGTGTCGGAAACGTTATAAATAGACAAGTATTAAATAAATGTAAAAACTTACTATATATGTTTAAACTTTTGAAACATACAGTGACTAAAGATTGACAAATAACTAAATGTCGGAAACCTTGTAGATAAGCTTACCGAGTGATAAGAAAGTTCAAAGTCCAGCTTTGAGTGTTTTTGAATCAGTCTTTATTGAGTGTATAATTTTTAGTCACAGTATGTTTTCAATTTGTAAACAGGTATTATATAAAGGTAAAAATGGAGGACGTGTTGATCAGAGGTTTTTGAAATGGTTCTAGTTTCGGACGTCGTGACTACAGGTTTTAATAGAATTACACTATATATCACTTTTTCCTATATATATAATGAAATTAGACACTTCACTGATCGCGGGAAATCAATTATAAACATTCTAAAACAAATATAACATAACAAATTAACAAACCAAAAATCGCTTATGGGATTTAACACAGACAATGAACAGCCATTTTAATACGCGATAGGAACAGGGTTGCCAGATTGGTTGCAATTAGATTTGAGTGGGTTTATCAGTGCCTCCTATATTGCCTAAAATTAGAAAATAATAACTGTTTAAGTTAGAACCCTACCTCTGGTTTTTTTTAATTCTAATTATATACCGTAATGTGATAATAAGGACGAAATATTATAATTATACTGTTATCGGTAACATACTGTGACTAAACAGTATAGGTCAGTACCTCTAGTTTTTTTT
>JAGFPH010001784.1:32256-56930 GCA_018207615.1 Philaenus spumarius | reverse complement strand
CATACTGTGACTAAACAGTATAGGTCAGTACCTCTAGTTTTTTTTTTATTCTAATTATATAATGTGATAATAACGACGAAATATTATAATTATACTGTTATCGTTATAAAATTACACCAGAAGCGGTGCCTATATTTGCGACCAATGGAATTTCGCAAGTCATATGACGTAATGCCAATGTTACCAGAATATAAGGTCTGTTTATATTCGCTACTAGTAAAATGAGTTGTGATTACTGTTCGTCGAGTGTCGTTCTATGAAGTGCATGGTTCGTTTAGCGCATCGATATCATCAATTGTATTCTTTAAGTACATAAATTTAATTTCTGTCTTTAACAATATTCAAGTAGATTTACTAACAAATGATGTAAACCAATACCAAAGCAGATTGAATCCTAAAATACTAAATAACCTGTCAAATATTACTAACCATATTACTGATAAGCAGCACACTTTATACTATAGTTACAACTTGTACATCACTTGTCTAGGCCTGCGGGCCTAGACTACTTTTCTTGATTTCTTGATTCCAGTAAATCATATTGAAACTCAAACTTCATATTCACCAATAAAATGAGCAATAATCATACCTTTTTAAATAATCTGCCCGATCACTTTGAAACTGAAAGGGCAGTTTACTCAATTTCAAATAACACCGATTTTCCCCCTTTAGTGGAGGATCAATCTACTACTTTTTCAGAAGAGCCTATGGGCGAAACTTCGCCTTTACAGAATAATTTAAAAAGAAAAAATCCATCTACCGACAGCAATATTACCTCTAATAGTACAGTAGTAGAAAATACAACAAATAGTCAAACCTCTCCTCCACACAAAAAAGGGAAAACCCTTAAAATCCGACAATATAATATTTTCAATAAAGGACCTTATGAAGTTATTATAGCAACTAAAGGTCAACAAAACTTAAACGCTTTTAAAGTAGGCAAACTTTTCGAAAAAAATAACCTAGAAATAATAGAAATAAATAAATTTGGCAGAAAGTTGGTTGTGAACTGCAAAACGCATATCGCGGCCAACAATTTATTGACTTGCAAATTTTTATCAGATTACAATGTTTTTATTCCCGCAAATAAAGTCGAGGTAACTGGTCTAATCAATATAGAACCTGATGTGGAAGTGGAAGACATAGTAAAAGAAGGTAAGAGTAACCTTCCCATAGTTGACGCATATCGTATATTAAAAAAAACAAATGAAGGTACAAAAAAAAACCTACTGGGTAAAAATCACTTTTTTAGGAAACGAAATCCCTAAAGACATTAAACTAAACTATGTTGTATTACCTGTTAAGTTGTACATACAACCTGTACAACAATGTTACCAATGTTTTGGCTATGGCCATTCTTCACACAAATGTAGGAAAAGTAGAGTTTGCAGAAATTGCTCTGGGGCTTATCATGGTGACATTTGCTCCAAACCTGCATATTGTTGCCATTGTGGGGATAGACATAAATCTAATGACAAATCTTGCCCTGCCTATGCGAGGCAAATAAAAATCAAAGAGCGTATGGCTCACATGGGGGAAAGTTTCCCTGTAGCTAGCAATTTATTTCCGATAAATTATGGCCCCAAAAAACATAATACACCTACTACATACGCACAAGCAACTAATATTCATAATACCATAGACAAACTTAATCAAAACTCTGTTAAAAACAAACAATACCCAGAAGCATATTGCCCTAATAGGTTTTCTCTTCTCAATGATATAGATCATGAGGAAGAAATTACTACCAATTCCGAAATCCAACCCAAAATACTTTTAAAAAAACCCCAAACTAGCATGAAGAAGATTTTTAAACCAGCTACAAAGCCAACAAAACACGTAACCATAGTGAAAGAGGCTTTTTCGTATCCTCTTAAACCACTCACTCCTGAAAACACCATAATTCAACCTGATGAGAGAATTAAACAACTATTTAATGATGCAAAATTCAAACTAAAATACCATAAAATGGCCAAAAGCGTTATCGAGGGGATAAAAAATGACGATATGAACAATGATGATTCATTATTATCATTAACCAACTTTGTAAAAGAATTCTGCTCAATTCTAGTTCAATCGGTTGAGGAAAAAAATAATGAATAATACATTACACTGATATTAAAATTTTATTAAAAAATTATTAAAACAAAACCTCCACTCTCGTAAATTCATTAATCTAACTGTAAATTAAATTTAAACTTGAAAGCTGCTCAATATAAATGGATACACGCAAACTAAACATAATGCAATGGAACATTCAATCCATTAAATCTAAATTAGGAGAACTACAATATTTTCTTTTAAAACAAAAAATCCACATAGCCATAATTCAAGAAACTTGGCTCAATAGTACAGATAAAATCTTCCTATCTCAATATAATATTCTCAATCTAAATAGAAATGATGGCTATGGAGGAATAGCCTTTATTATACATCACACAATTTTGTGGGATGAGATTAAACTAAATTTTCCATTTCGTCTTGATGAAACCATACACATACAAGGTATTCAAATAAAAAATTTCACTACTCCTTTAAATATATACAATTTATACTGTGTAAAAGCTAACATTGCGCCCCTAGTGTGGAGTCAACACATATTTGCGTTGGATGATGGTCTATCCCTATTATGTGGGGATTTCAATGCTCATCATCCTTACTGGAACAGCACCAAGACTGATGCAAGAGGTAAACACATCTTCTCAGCTTACACCGGCTCTAACTACATATTACTAAATGATAACAATCCCACAACAGTTCCAGGCTTATATCGTACACCAGCAACACTAGATTTATCGTTTGTTACACCAACATTACATACTCTTTTAAACAAATGGCAAATTTTCACAGATCCAATGGGTAGCATCCATTATCCAATAATAATAACGTTCGATACATATACTATAGGCCCCACAAATTTCAATAACAGTCAAATAAACATCCCAAAAGAGCCATTTAACAATTATAAAAAAATTAATTGGAAAACATTTAAAGAGGAAGCAAAAAAACTAACAAATAGAAGCATACAAATAAATCATAACTTAAATAACCTCTACAATATAATTGAACAAGCCATAATTAGCTCAACTCCTAGATCTAATCAAACAAATAGTCATAAATTGAACCCAAAATTTAAACCCAAAGACTGGTGGACAGAAGATTGTTCTAGAGCTATAGCTTTTAGACGCCTTTGCTTCAAAAATTTCAAGACTAACATGACAACTCTCAATTTTATAAAATACAAGGAAGCTAAAAACGAAGCCAGTAAAGTTATTAATCATGCAAAAATAACAAGCTGGCAAAATCTATGTACTGTTATTTCAAAAAAAAAATAGTGCTCAAGCCTGGGGAATCATCAAATCTTTTAAAGGGAATAAAAACAATCAGTTTAAATACTTAGAAAACGATACAGAACTCAGTTATAGTTTCATCAAAAACATTTGTCCAGATTATGTCCCCCACAAATCTGAACACGATAAACCTTTTTTTCATGTAAAACATCATCCTCTAGAACGAGAATTTACAATAAAGGAACTTGAATTGGCAATTACATCCAAAACTAATAATACAGCCCCTGGATTAGATGGCATAAATTACATTTTAATAAAAAATTTACCTGAAATAACTCTACTTACATTAATAAAAATCTATAATGAAATATGGATGGGAAAGGAAATTCCAGAATTATGGAAACATTTTAAGGTTATTGGAATTTTAAAACCCAACAAGGATAAAAACCTAGCTACCTCATATAGGCCTATATCCTTAATTCCATGTTTTTTAAAAATTTTAAACACAATGATAAAAAATAGGCTTCAATGGTTTCTCGAAAAAGAAAACATTTTTCCAGTCAATCAATATGCATACAGAAAAAAGAAAGGTTGTTGCGACTATCTAATACACTATATCACTGATATTTATTTAGCCTTAACTAAAAACGAAACCACTTTATCACTGTCACTGGATATTGTAAGCGCATACGATGATGTACACATCCCCACTCTTTTAAAAAAAATGTTTATGCTCGGCATACCTTCACGTTTCATTCTTTACTGTCACAATTTTCTTACAAATAGAAAAATGTCCTTTATAGGAACAAATAACATTTGGAGTAGACAGATTTACAAGGGCCTTCCACAAGGAAGTGTACTCAGTCCTTTACTTTTCATAATTTACACTATTGACATACATAAAAACATCCCAAATAACATCACATGTCTTCAATACGCCGATGATATTTTACTGTATTGCTCAAATAAAAATCCAGCCACTGCAAAAAATCAACTTCAAATATCCTTAATCAATCTTCATAGTACACTCAGATCCTTGGGACTTGATTTAAATATGAACAAAAGCATAATGCTTAACTTTACCAGAAAGAAAATACTTCATCGTAACACTATATCCATATTTCTCGACAACAAGCATTTTCCAATTGTCGAGCAACACAGAATTTTAGGCATCATCTTCGATAGAAAACTCACTTTCAACGCACAGATAAACAACCTAATAACTAAGTGTCAAAAGGATATAGACATAATTAAATATTTAGCATGCGGTAGGAAGGGAGCACAACCGCATTTTTTAATACAAATGTACAAGTCTTTAATTAGATCAAAACTGGAGTATTGCTGTTTCCTATACGGACCTTTGTCCAAAGCTAGGTTTCAACAAATCGAGCAAATACAAAATCAAGCCTTAAGGTTAGCCATGGGAGCATACAAGACCACTCCAATTATCGCCTTGCAGGTAGAAGCACTAGTGTATCCATTAAATTTCAGAAGAATCCTTTTAACTAGCAAACTCATCTATAAAATCATGACTGACGTTTCACATCCAGTACACTTTAAAATTATTGAACTTGAAATGTTAACAAATCATCACAAATACTGGTCAAAGAAAACATCTCCTCTGTATATCGAAGCATATAACCTCTTATCCCAACTAGATATTATTGATATCCATTCCATTCCAAATAACAATGGAACAACCGATTTTGATGTGCCTTTGGTATTCAAAACCTTACATCTTCAATGTAACGAACTACTTCCTAATGTAGAAAACAAAACATCAATCCCTTGTACACAAATAAAGCAGCAATTTGCACAAACACTTCTCACTAATTATACTAACCATCTACAAATCTATACAGATGGATCTAAAAACAATATGGGCACAGGATCAGCTATTCACTGCCCCTCTCTCAATGCAAATATCAATTTACGTCTAAATAAAAATACGTCCAGTTATACAGCGGAATTATATGCAATTTTCAAAGCCATTGAATTCTCAAATGGTACACAGCATAACCAAGTTGTCATATTCACAGATTCCCAATCATCTATAGCCCTAATACAAAACCACAGATATTCTTTCTGGGAAGAAGGGATACTTGTAAAAATATACACAGAAATAGAAAAGCATAATAAACAATTTGTCCTTCAGTGGATCCCTAGTCACATAGGCATTAAACATAATGAAATCGTGGATAAGATGGCATTTAACGCAGCTGAAAAGGGCGACACAGTAGATGATTTTATAACACCATTAAACGATTTAACAGCAAGTTTAAAACACAAACATAAACACGAATTCTTAAATCTATTTTTATGTACCTCAAAAGCTAAATGGTACAAACAAATAGTTTCTGAAATACCAATTAAACCATGGTTTAGTGATTCGAAATTGTTTAGGCACCAAATAATAAACATTTTAAGACTACGCTTCGGGCATGGGGTGGTAAATGAAACCCTCCACAAATTAAACCTGTACTTCACTCCGATGTGCCTCATGTGCACAACAGGTCAAACCGAATCCTTAAACCACCTAATCTTAGAATGCCCAGCTTACGAATATTTCAGGCGAGAACTAACAAACAAAATTAAAGCAGAAAATTACAAACCCCCTAATTTACTAAACAAAGTATTAAAAGCCGGAAAAAAAGACATCTTACAAGAAATAATCCTTTACTTAAATAACATTAAAAGAAATATATAATGTTATATATTCATAGCATATTATCAGGCACATACATGTTTCTCCATCATGGGTTTCTTCATCCAAGACTCATCCTTTCGGGAGGCAAAGTCTGATGAGTCTCAGACGAGAAGACTTTAACCTATCTACCAGTCCTCCAATCCTTTCAGACCATAATGATTTATTTATTTTTATTTTTCAAATCCTATTTTATAATATCCCACTTTTTTGTGAATAACAATCACTCAATCACTAAAAAATTTTTTTTTTTTTTTAGTTTAGTTGTACATAAATGTTTTGTCATACCTACTAACATATAAATTCTAAATTCAAAAATAGAAAAGTTTCATCATTAAAAGAACTCATTATTGATGACTTAATGGACGCATTTTAACCCCATGGAATATACGGGCCGCATGATATAAATCGGTGCCCAGCCAAAAAGGCTAAACAAGAAGAAAAAAAAAAAAAAAAAAAAAAAAAGTGAGAACTGTTACGTCATCTTTTCCTATTACATATGTTCAATGTGGCAACGTTGGCAATCAGAAATGATAACTTTCTTCTTTTACACTGGTATTCAATGTAATTTATTAACGATAATTGTTATTGTTTTTAAACTAAAAGTTTTGAAAAGTTATATAAAGATCGACATATATTTTCGTGATTTCTTTCATTCATTTTGTTTAGTGAAGTTATTGTTGATATTTGTTGGTGTATTAAGTGATTTGTTTCTTTTATTTAGTGTTGAAATATAAAAAAATACTGAAGTTAACCTCTATATTTTCTACTTTTATTTCTCTCGTATTTTCTATAATTTTTATTTCCTGCGGATATTTTTCTTCTTTTTATAATCAGTTTAACGTGTTCTTTCATAATATGAAGAAATTTTAAAAAAACCTCTGGTCACGCCGTTCGCAATCTTTACCTTTGAAATTTTTTCATATTATGAAAGAGAACATTAAACTGACTGTAAAAACACCAAAAGTATCCACGGGAAATAAATATTATAGAAAATACGAGCGAAATAAAAGTTGAGATGTTAATAGAAGTTAACGTCTGTATTTCTTGATATTTTAAAAATAAATAAAAGAAATAAATCACTTACGCCAAACAATATAAGCAATAACTTTGCTAAACAAAATGAATGAAAGAAATCATGAAATTGTATATGTGAATTTGCTAAATAACTTGAAAACAATAAGAATTATCCTTATTAAATTACATTGAATACCAGTAAAAAGGCAAAAAACGTTTTTATTTGTCAACGTTGCCACATTGAACATATATAATAGTAAAAGATTACGTCACAGTAATCGCAACATTTTATAGGTAGCAAATATAAGCAATACTTCTGGTGGCATTTTCCTAGTAAAACATTACGTCATACTAATTGCAACATTTCATTGGTCGCAAATATAGGCAGTGCTTCTATATAACCAATATATAGGCAAGGGTTTTAATTTCCAAACATAACTTATATAATATATGTATATATAAAAAAAAATAGCCTGAAGTTCTAACTTACAGTCTTTAGACTTAGTATGTAAACATAAAAATAAGTTTGTAACATTTCTTAGTTTACTAAAAAGGGTTTTAATTTCTAAACATAACTTATAAATAATATATATATATGAAAAAAATAGCCTGAAGTTCTAACTTACAGTCTCTAGTCTTAGTATGTTTCTAGTCTGTAAACATACATAAGTTTGTAACAATTCTTAATTTGCTAAAAAATATTTTTATTTTTTAATATTATATAGGAGGCATTGGTAAACTCACTTTCTACTCTAGTAGCAACAATCTGGCAACCCTGTTCCCTGACTGTTCCTATTGTGTATTAAAATGGCTGAAGATTCTCCATGTTGAATCCCATAAGCGATTTTTGGTTTGTTAATTTGTTATGTTATATTTGTTTTAGATTATTTATAGCCTAATTGATTTCCCGCTATCAGTGAAGTGTCTAATTTCATTATTTATAAAGGAAAAAGTGATATTTAGTGTAATTCTATTAAAAAACCTGTGGTGGTCAACACTTCCTCCACTAGAACCTTATATACGAGGGTCATCCAGAAAGTAAAGAACGTTTTAGCATGGTTAAATAAAAACAAAAGATATCAACACCAAACTTTATTTACACAGCCACAGTACCTTATTCTACTTTTCTACGTAATCCCCATTGTTGTCGAGACATTTGTTGTAACGTGGGACCAGTTTCTCTATTCCGATGTTATACTCATCAGCCGCGAAAGATTTGAGCCATATTATCACTGCTTCTTTAAGTTCATCGTCATTTCCAAACTGTTTTCCACCCAAAAATTGCTTCAACTTTGGAAACAGATGAAAATCACTAGGTGCGAGGTCAGGGCTGTAGGGAGGATGACTAAAGATTTCCCACTTCAGACTTTGGAGTTCTTGCCGCGTTCGTGCTAAGGCATGAGGCCCGGGCATTGTCGTGAATAAAAAAAACTTTAGCCGACAGCATTCCACGCCTCTTGTTTTGGATGGCGCGACGAAGTCGTTGAAGAGTCTCACAGTAGGATTCTGAGTTTATTGTTGCACCTCGTGGCATGAAATCCACATGGATTAATCCCTTTCGGTCCCAAAAAACCGTTGCCATGACTTTGCGAGTCTGCAACAATGGTTTTTCCTTTTTGGGTTTTGAGGGCGAATTTGTGTGATGCCACTCCATTGACTGACGCTTGCTTTCTGGAGTCTTATACGAAACCCATGTTTCATCTCCCGTAACAATACGATCAAGAAATTGGTCTCCATCTTTGTCATATTGAGTCAAAAATTCCAGGGCTGCCCCCATGCGTTTCCGCCTTATGGTCTTCCGTCTAAATCTTAGGCACCCACCGAGCACACACTTTCTTGTAACCAAGATGATCTGTCACTATCTCATGTAGGAGTGATCGTGAAATTTGTGGAAAAGAGTTATGTAAAGTCGTCAAAGTGAAACGTCGATTTTCCTGAATTGTTTCTTCAACTTTTTGCTTCAGTTCATCCGTGACTAGTGATGGCCTCCCGCTCCGATCTTCATCATGCACGTTAGTTCTTCCTTGGTTAAACATGATACATCACTTTATTACTGATGACCCATTCATCGCATCTTCACCATAGACAGCTTTAATTTGCCTATAAATTCCAATGGGCTTAACTTTTTGAGCATTCAAAAAGCGGATTACACTCCGTACTTCACATTTGGCGGGATTTTCGATTAGCGCCGCCATTTTAAAATGCTGCGAAAACAAGTAGCGTGACCACACAGCAACGAGACTCACCTCAAACTGAAGAGAAAGGAAGGGGCAAGCGGCCACGCACGTAATCACAGTAGTGGGGATCTGCGCCGCGCACGATGCGCATTCGTTCTTTACTTTCTGGACGACCCTCGTAAATTAGTATTTTAATTATTCACGGACTACATGGAAAGGCTACATTATATTTTTCGTGCTATCGGCGAGGTTTACGACAGTAAAAAACTTGATGAATTGGACACTTCAGCTACACAGTATTCTGATACAGAAACTGATCCAGACGACTTTTAATGTAAGTTTTTTTCATTATTAATGATTTCCGACATTTATTTTTTTGTTTTTTAGTTAATTCTTCTTCAATATGTTGTCTAACTAAAGTATGGTAACCCTAAATAAATATAGTAGTGTCTACAGTTGTAAAGAAAACACTACGTACAGTGCACCAGCAGTGTTGCACCGGGGCCTCTCGTCAACTTTCAGGCCTTTTGAGTCACGTGACGATATCATTCGTCCGTCTTCTCGCCTGCATTTAAAATCATTGGGATTGCACGTTCTTATCAAATAAACCTGTTGTCATCGGTTTAATTAACCACTATTTCAAGCCAACGTTAAATCATTTTAATTTACATTTTTTAACAATCGTACTATCCATTGTTGTTTTATAGATTTTTTTGTTGTTTAAACGTAGTTTTTACTAAAAAAAAATTTGTGTTTAGTGCGTCTCGGCCGGTATTTAAGAGTTTTGTTGATCTTTAGTATTCCATACTAAAATAAGTCATTATCGTAAATATTATAAATCTAGTATTTACATACAATACTAGTGTACACGATAGTGTACTATGTGTATTGCAGTTCATTTGATGTGTTTTGTTTAACATTATTTTTACTGGTTTTCAAGGTACAGTTATACGAATACAATTATAAAAAATTGTAGGCCTGTGGAGTGTCACCCGTGTAGCGAGGTTTAGCTAGCAATACTCGGGTGACTCAAGAGCCCTTCCCCCCAACCGGCTTTAGTTCTCGGTATTTATCTAGCGTATGGTTTTCCTATGTCAGTTACCATACTGTACAAATACAATTAAATAAACTTACCGTCAACATAAAAATGCCTGTGTTATCGAATAAAATAAATAAATACAGAAGAAAAAGATACAATGAAAAAAAAGCTCCACAATGAAAGTAAAAAGATACGTAAAAAAATACAGTAATTAATAGGATACATCATATCGGTCTTCAAACATCTAAATCCAGCTGTCTAATCCATGAAAGCACCACTTCATCAAGCTCGTGTTGACAAGCTAGTCCCCCTGGTATAGCACGTAAAGGGCAATCATTGACTATGTGACTCATTGTCTGCGTATCAGACCCGCACTCGCAATACCGGTCCGGGACCTGGCCCCATTTCTATTTCGAGGAGTTGCACCTACTTTATGGAACGATTAACGATATTTGAATTAATGGTAGAAAGGTATTGGCTACAGAACTATTTTCCGTGGTATTGGCCGAGTACACCCGAAGTCGTACTTCCCGTATGCAGCAATTGACCAAAGACGCCTGAACTATTTCTTAATACCCTTATCATTTATTCACCTACAATAATATGAGTTGTTTAATCACAAAACTTCTTTAGTAAAACCTCTCTTAACCGAAAACTATTAACAGATGTAGTGTTTGACCGAAACAAACAAAGTACTATTTTTGAAATTATGCTTCCCAGTGAGTTGTTTGGGACTGGTCTAGCTAAAAGTAGAAAATGACATGTAGACATGTAGTTCCGTCATGGGTGGAACGAGTGGTGGGTGGGTATAATGACCATGATTGTTCACACCTGCCCTTCTTTCCACAATGTTATGCTATGAATCACATTAGTTTTGTTTCAAAAACTTTGTTTATCACTTATCCTTATTGGATGAGCAAGCGAAATCCTGTAAATTAAGGGATAAAAAAGAAAAATGTTCGTTTGTGTGTGTGTCTGTCAGTATGTAACCCCTCTAACGATCGAACGCCTGGATCCTGGATCGGTTTTACTTAAATTTGGCACACAGGTTTTTGGACGCAAATATTCGATCAAGTTCGTTAACGGCCAAAATCGGTCGAGCCGTTTCAAAATGGCAGCCAGTTTAAACATTCAAAGGACAATATTTCTTGAACGGCTAAATATTTGGAGAAGCTGGTAAGAAACTACACGATCTTCATATTTTTAGTATTTTAATTGACCAAAAATAACATAACGGTGGCCAATCAAAGAGTTCTGTAACGCATGTCTTATGGGCGAAGTTGACCAGCAAGCAATCATTGCTGTTTACTACAATGTTTTCAATGGAAAACAGACTTTCTTAGAATGGCGAGCTGGTGACTCAGTTGGTTAGGTCGCCGCTTCCGGACCTGTGTCGTGCAGAACGTCCCAGGTTTAAGCCCCAGCCAGACCCTTGACTTTTTGTCAGTACTTTTTACCTTGTACTGTACCAGTTCGCTCTCTTATTCTGTCTATTAGCTGTCCTAGACCCATGGAGATGGGCAGAATAAGAAAAGAAAAGGCTAGCCACCTTAACAAAAAATGTCTGTAGAAGGTTTATAGCTCCCAAAAGAGTTTTTTTAATCAATCATGACCTTAAATCATCATTTTTTTAAACAATCATTTTCTATCTGTTGTATCTGATATAAAATTATGCATAATTATTGTGTTATACTGTGGAGCGAGGCTGAGCTAGGGTAAGTAGTGAGGCCCAAGGCCGTAGCCAGCGGTGGGTGGGTGGGGGGGGGGTCGGTCAGAGGGTTTGACCCCCCCCAAAATCTAAAACTCGATCATATTGGTGAAGAGAAAAACGGTGTGTAATTGTAGAAACTGTATTTTCACTTTCTGAGCGCAACATACCCACAGCGGTACACGCAGAGCAGAGTCTGTATTCTGTACTCCGTGACCACAGGTCGCAGGCTGATCTCTGTGATTACTAATTGAGTCAGCACTGCTGACGGTCTGTTGTTCACGGAACCATTGCGTCGGGGGACGGGCAGATAAGATTCTGCCATGTGCAGTAAACGTAAACATTTCAAAAAAATTTTCCGGGTTCAAACCCTTGGACCTCCCACTTTTCTAAGCTAACGCCACAGACCCCCCCCCCCCCCCCCCGGAAGGCTAAACCCCCAACCCCTATATATAATTCCTGGCTACGGCTTTAGTGAGGCCTGTACAAATTCTACCAAATTTTTTCAATAATATGGCGCAATCATACCTGCAAACTGCGGTGCAGTTTTTGATTTTTAATTGACCTAGGATATCTGGATACCTGAGTTTTATTTTATTAAAAAAAAGTTTCAACGCGTTTTCCAATACGTTGAAAACAACATTACTAGTGTAGAGACACTAACCAACTGAGCTGTCGATTACTCTTGACATCGTATTACTCTTGACTTGAATTGCTGCGAAGTAGCTTGACAGAAACAAGGACATTTCGACGTACCCCATGATAATATTTTTATGAAATTGCAGGCATAGCAAACATATAGTTTATGTTTATACAGCTACACAGATGCGCGGAGAAAAAGTCGAGGGACTATTCGAAAGAAAGAAACAGAAACCATCGTTTAGTCAATAAAAATCCAATATAAAAACAACCTCAGAGGCCGGGTATTACAAAATAAGAAAATAATCAGAAGTTGGAGCAAACGTGAGACAGAGCCTCGAGCCACATCCGCTCAAAACAGGATGCAGTGTGTGATTGCAGCGTTGCCAGACCTCGGCCTAGAAATTGCAAAGTGAATATTCACTTGTGGACCGTGGCGATGCTAGCTAGCGCTCCAAAGACACAACTTTTTGGAACTAAAAATATGCACTAGGTTAACATTTGACTGCCAGTGCAAGTCAATTTTATTCGTCACTTCTCATCATTATAAGACAGAAAAACAGGGTCTGCAATTTGGCGGTTTCCTTTTAGAACCAGCCGCCAAATCGAATGCAAATGTGTTAGCATGGTGTTACTGTATAATACTCGTATGAGTATGACCATCAAATTCAAAAGAATGACAAAATTCACATTTTCCCTCAAATATAAAAAAACTATACACACCACTGATTGTTGTAAATAAAATTTAACAACTTAAAAGAAGTACTAAAGAAATATGAAGAAAACCAAAAGTTGAATTGCGATCATTTAGCCAACTTTGCTAACCAGATTAACAGCGTTTTTTTTAAGGAAAGTAAAAAGTTCTGCTAACTGATATATGTTTACAAACTGAAAACATACTTTAACGATACTAGTGTTTTTTAAAGTGTAACTCAGCGTTGATAGAAGAAGTAGTAGTATTTTAACATTTTACCCAGTTGAAACAATATGAAAATAAACAAAAAAAGTAATATTAACTAATAGAAACCAACGTAATTGCTATTTAAATCTTTTCGTAATAGGCTATGTATGATTTCATTTTTACATCTACAGTAGAGCGTCGATAATCCGAACGTCAATAATCCGAAATGTCAAAAATCCAAACGTGTTCTGAAGCAGCCCCTGCAAAAATTTTGTTTTCGTAAATTCCAATTATTGCGTCGTTAAAAATTTCACAAAAATCTTCATTGCACTTTGACATTATTATCTATTTTTAAACACTTCTTAATACCTGGCTGTCAGTATTTTCACTGTCACGCTAATAAGCCGATTTAGCGCTAGCAGTAAACATACAGAAAGTTTATTCATTTCTTGTTGTGTAGGCTAATCATTATAACAGTGTGTCGTACATACAGTAGTGTACTATACAGTATTTTTTTCGTTTGTGTTAACTACAATATACAGGTGAACTTTTAATTATGTACTGTACTGTAATTGAGAGTTACATGTGTAATCATGTTGGCCCTACTGTGTACGTGCAGGTTCTTCTAAATCATAATATGTAAGTAGTCTTACATACTGTATTGTAATTACATTACCCCTTGTACTGTTTAACCACTTTAATCGATTAAAGGGCATATATTTTAGCCTAAATGGCTTTTTCTTGGTTGTTTTCAAAAATCCGAACAAATTGATAATCCGAACCCCCCTCGGTCCCAATTAGTTTGGATTTTCGACGCTCTACTGTACTTAATATTATACCTGATAATTTGCGCTTGAAGTTAATACAGTGAATCTTTGATTTAATTGACTTCAATTTATTGGACTTTTCATATAACGAACTAGATCTGGACCAGCTTTGTAGCCCAGCTATTGTGCTGCACTCTTTAGAAAAACTCCGCATTGCCACGGCGACAGAAGAATGACTGTAGATTTACATCTAATTCTGCCACTTATTTCACTTTTGATTGAACAGAATCATTCAAATTTTTAACTACAGTATATTATTTAAATGTATTTTCAGTATGAAAAACACAAATTATGTTGCTTTTTTAACAGTGTTGTTGTTCCCAAAAGTCTGTGAACCAAACAAAAAACAACACCAGTAACAAATTGAGCAGGATTATTCTACAATGTGAGATGTAACCAATGAGAGTAATACAGAAATATTTGTTTCTGCCCTTTTTATAACGGGAACTTGAATTGAGTTTGACATTACTTGAAGTCGTGAATGACCTTGGCTGACTGGCTGTGCAGCTTGAGAAACTAGTGACATATTAAACCATTTATTTTTTTCGTCTTCTCCTTAAATAAGAAATGTGGAGAGATACGTGTTAAATGTGGCCTATTTATGTCATACATAAATGCTTTCCAATTCAACTGTAACAACGGACATCGCCTTCCCCCAATTAGTCCGTTAAATTGAGCATTCACTGTAGTGATCTTCATTAAATTTGGCAACGTTGTAATTTGTCATGTTGCTTATTTCGTTTACTTCAAGTGTTATTTTACCGGTTTCTGTGTTGAATGTAAATTATTCTAGGTTTATTAAGATAAATCTACATTCTGTCATTAACTTATATCTTTTATATTTTGTCTACGACATTTTATTTATCTTTTTGGTGTCAGTGGAGTGTTTGGTACCTTTTGTTTAGTGGAAACATAACCAAAATGCCTGAACTTTGACCTGCATGTTTGGTGTTTTCTTTGTTTCGTAATTTCTATAATATTTGTCTCCCGTTGTTATGGTTTGCTTTTTAGACTATGTTAAGTGTTTACTTTCAGCATATGGAACAAAATTTTAGTTTATCTGGTCCCATTGTCCTACATGAATACCAAAAGATATTGTTGAAAAGTACTTACAAAATAAAATAAAATCTTTTTAACCCTGTTTAAGGAAGGTTTTGTTGCAGATTACAATTTTTGAATAACCTAAAAGACAAATGTTAAAACTTAAAACACATTTTTTTCTCAAAATAACCTGATCCCTTTAAAGCTGTTTTTTTTAAAGATACCATCCGTTGAGTTGCCAATTTGTTTTCCAAAGTTAGAATCATAAATGATTCCTTAAAAAGCTGGTTCCCAAAGATACCATAACTTCTTACCAATCCACCATGACTTCTTTCCAAGCTGTTCCCAAATGATTTTTGAAGAGTTTATTGACTTATCCGTTGTGATGATCTTGTATTTTGGTCTGTTGTATGAAATATCTTGTATTTTGGTCTATTGTATAAACTGAATTGTATTTTGGTCTGTTGTATGTACTGTGAGTGTATCTTATGTATGTTTCTTGGATCTTTAATGTTGTAATTTTGTGTGTGTGCTTTATTGACCTTGTCTATTGCAACTTTGTTTGTTTAACGGCAATAAATATTTCTAATTTCTGATTCCATGGCGATCATTTTGCCAAGGATAATCTAGAAATATTTATTGAGATTTAAATAAATTTTTGCTAGCTAACTCTGATTTTAAACAAGGCGTCTAAAATAATGGTATCTGGGACAAATTAAAAATATTTGTAGGCATTTTCAGTGATATGTTTTGGATTAACTAACTGTGTAATAAAAAAAAAGTTTTCACTATTTTTGGGGCGGCGTTTGGGGAATTGTATTTTATATTTTAAAATCTATAATAAAAACCAGAGTACATATTTTGCATACATTAAAAAATATACTAGTTTATCTTTGATCAATACATATAAAATGTAAAAAATAAATATTGTTTGCAGATCACTCGTGTGTAGCGAACAAAGGAATCAGTTTAGAGACTTGGTTTTGACTGAAACCATACTGTTTTACACCTAGAGTAACTAAGAAAAATAATTTCCTTCAAATAGCAGTGCCCCAAAAGGATAATTTTATGGAGGGGTGGAAGAAATTTCAAACGTAACAACATTTCATAAGTTGAGTGTTACAATATTTTAAAGGTCTTTTAAATGTAAATGTAAGAAAAAAATATTTTACTTGGTATTGTTTCAAAACGGCGACCCTAAAAGTAAAAAATTAGGGGTTTGTATTTTTATTGAAGTGAAATTTCTTTAGGCAGGGTATAGAAAAATGTTTGTTACACGTCAAACATAAGTTGGTCAAAACATTGGTGTGTATGTGTGAGTATCTTTCTGCCTTTAGTAGTATTAAAAAATGAGCTAATGTACAATTAAGTACAGGTATTACGGAACGTATGGGTTTGGAAAAAACGATTTTGATATAGAAAGGGTCGTAGCGCTTTGGGGCAAATTGGGGTCAACGTTTTGAAAATACTGTGAGATTTATTATTTTATATTTTGTTGGGTATGAAAAAAACGATTTTGATAGAGAAAGGGTCGTAGCTTTTCTTAATTAAAAATTTCCAATAAAATGGGGGTCGAATGGGATATCAAATTAAAATGGGCTCTGAAAGATGAACATTTTTTTGTATTAAAAATGTAGTCTAGAATATGACATTCCTATAGTTAGGAAAATGCAAAATGATTTATCTATTTTTTCCATGCATTTCCATTTTTTACACAAAAAAGTGCACGAGACTTACGTGTGTTAGAAGTGAACTTCTTAGGTTTTAGAAACAGCCTAGTGCATTGGCTTGATATAAATTTATATCCATGTTAGGAGTCACGATATTCATCCTATCACTGGTGTTTCTGAAGATAGCTAAAATTATAGGCTCTGAACATTTACCATGTTGAAATTCCCTGACGGCATAGACTCAGATATAGTTTGTTGTTTGTAGGCCTAAGAAGTTTCTTTTGAAGAATGAAGTAAACAAAAAGAATTGAAAAATATAACGATTCAAACATATAACAGCTGATTTCGTCCATTAGCTTTAATACTTCAACAAAAATTAAATAAATATTAAAATGTGTTCAGCTAAAGTATAGTCTAATACATAAGCGTCTACTGGTTCCTTATGCTAAGTATTAACACAGTACACACTGCGCAAATGCGTAGACTGTCTGTGACGTATGCGACAGAGAGAGTAGAAATGATTCTCAACTGCTGGTTGGAGTCGGAGAAGGAGAACTGTTTCAATTCTCGCCTCAATCAGAACAACTCGTGCACATGAAATGTGCACAAAGGCGCTTTTCAGCATAAGAATGAATTATAAAAATGTCATGCCATTCCGACCTTTGCCAAGGTGTAAAGTAGTTATTAAATAGAAAAATTGGAATAAAAAAATTGTACATGCAAATTTTGTTCCGAAATTGTAGTTTTTGGCATGACCTTTATTTTGAGACCTTGATAAACTGTTTTGTGACCTTATGGGGGTTAAAGACCATAAAACACGTTTTCCTTTAACTACAATATTTTCCCTTTACTCCCTAGTGCGGGGGGGGGGGGGTGATATGGTTTACTTTATTCTTATGCTAAAAAGAGTCCTTGAGCCATATTTCAGGTTTCTAGCATGGTTTTTATTTATTTGTTGTTGTTTTTTTCGTAACACAGAAACACTAAATCATTTACAAGGTCATATGGGGGTCTTAACAGATACTTTCTTTAGCTTTCCCATTTAATGTATGTTAAAAATTCCACTGTTTTCCCGCTATTGTAATAAAAAGTTTCTTGCAATCTTTCAAACAAGCTCCTTTCCAGGGGGTGGAAATTGGTGGACTTTTTCTACAATGTTTAAAATCAAAAGAATCTCTGTACATAAAATCACACCTTGGTGTATTAATTCTAACACCTTATTTTTCATCGTATTACCTGTACTAAAATGCAACATCGTGTTTGATTTTTATGCATTATTTATTTTTAAGTTCAAATTTTTTAAAGATATTGTTAATATGCTAGCCTTTCGGTCTCCCATCATTATTAAAATTTTTTGACAGTATGTTTGTTTTTAAATTTGAAATAACTTGGATTAGAAGTTTAAAAAATTGTGTAGTTTCCTTTATATAAGTTATATTCATCCTGTAGAAGTACTTAGCTTAGAAGTATATAGCTTATCAATAGTTTTGTCAATAACTTCGAATGTTGGAATATTTGTGAACATATTCTTTATGTCAAATGAAATCACCTGTGACCTATTGTTAATTTCTACTTGCTTAAGTTTATCAACTAACTCAATACTATGTTTATTGTTCAACAAGTCGTTTGGATCCAAATCTATTTGAAAAGTATTTGTTATTAATGTAGATGTCCGATTGCCTGGACTATGGAACATTTTCTTTGTGTAGCCTACTTTAGGTATAGGCCTACCTCTCTCATTATAGTAGTTCATTAAGGTTCTGCTCAAATACATTTAGAACATTTCTCTGTTCACTTTCAGACTTTGTTACACAATTATTTATTTTATTTTCATAACCCTGGATTGGGTTGGAAATTATTTCAAATTGAATAACCTTAATGTTATGTTTTTTCAGTACAGTAAAATAATTATTTTTAATGTGCATACTCCTCTACTTAGCCTGTCTCTGTTATAATTGTTTCATTCATTTTAATTTTATAATTTATTTGTTCTTTAAGTTCATGATTTTGTTTGAATAGGAGTTGCCTGTTATCGTTGTACATTTGATTCTTGATGCTTTGAACTTTGGTTTTACAACAAATCTTATATCAAATAAGATTATAATAGTCTTATTTATGTGTATTTCCACGAACAGTTAACAATTGTTCCATTTTTTGTTGTTGTTATTACTTAATGTAAAGTTGGGTCACTTGGGTCTATATTCTGTTTATAGAATATCACATTCCTTGGTATTAAACTCTAATTTCATGACATTTATGATTGAATTTTTGTTAAATATAAAATTATTAACATAATTGTTGCTTCTTAATGCTTTTAACGTTTGTAATTTGTTATAATCCTATTTAAGACACACAAGGGTACCTCCTAGTTTTAGTATTTTTAAAGGTAGAAAGTATAATAATAGTTGAAGAACATAATAAAGCAAGGCTTCCAAAATAAAGAAGGGCCATTTAAGATCCAGATTTCAAAACGTGTAGATGTAATAGATGTTACAATGTATAAAAGTGGTATGTGTGTGTGTTGGTATGTGTATTATTTTAAAATAATAGGTAACAGGGTGATTTTTTTTGAAACTTATGAGATATATTCAAAATCTGTTCTCGGAATAGTCATTCATCTTTAATGAAAACCTATTTGCATAATTCCTCCCAGCCCCACTCCTATCACCTCATGTCAATAATTTATAATGAATAAATAATATGACTTGTGATACATCAAATTAAAACCCTTTATAAAACTGGAATTTCTGAGGAAATCAAAATGAAAAATGTACAAAATATGTTGTACAACAAAACCTAAAGCAAATATCTATGTATGAGTAAACATAGTACCCGAATTAAACAATTCTGTAATCACAGAAAATTATGCAGTATTGGTTTAGTATTGAATCACATTATTCAGCGCTGGTGAAAACATAACCTCTAATTTGATTGAAGAGATAAATATGTAATTGACACTGGCATTGCCCAATTTGAACTTGGTGTCAGCCAATCGTGTGTTTCCATATCAATTCGTTGGGTCATATAAATGATTAGTTCTCCAGGTCGAGTAATACAAATATTCTTTAATAGTACGATTCGTGTGTTGTAAATTGTCTCGTTAGTCAGCCAATAGAGTTGTTCATTAAAAAGTATAAGCTGGTGTTCGACTTAGTTGAAAGATTGTTTTATTCTAATGATTTTGATAAAATGTTAAGACCTCGTAAACATAGTCATTCATCACTAAACTATGTCAAACAAATTAGGACTCATTTAGATGTTTCTTTACACAGCAATTACTCTACAGGGGCCAGGAACAACTTTGCTGCCAGTAAGTAATGAATTAAGAAGTATTCCTCAGGGTAGCGTCCTCGGGCCCATTCTCTATTTGCTATACACTAGTGATATTCCAAAAAATGATGGGGTTTTGACAGCTACATTCGCTGACGATACTGCTCTACTTGCTACTGAACATGACATACAATCAGCTGTGAATAGTGTTAGGCAGCTGGACCAGGAAATGGTGCATTAAGCTGAATGAGGGAAAGTCTCCCTCCTCATGTCAACTTTACGAACAAGCGCTATGTGTATCAACCAGTGATATTTAATCAACAAATTGTTCCACATGCTAATGAGGCAAAGTACCTAGAGATGACCCTTAATGCAAAACCTCGTTGGAAGACACGTGTGAAAAAGAAATGTGGACAACTTGGACTGAAGTACAGACAAATACACTGGCAACTCCGAATTGTCCGTGCATAATAAACTTCTGCTGTATAAGCAAGTATTAAAACCCGTGTGGACATATGGCATTCAATTGTGGGGATGCGTAAAAAAAGTTACATCCAAGTACTTCAATACAGACATTACAAAACAAAGCGCTTCACAGTTTTGTTAGAGCACCATGGTATATCCGCAGTGTCGATATCCATCGGGAATTCAAGGTGCCATTAGTAGCTGAAGAGGTATAAAGGTTTGCTAGAAAACAAGCAAGCAGACTCCATCCCCATCAAAATGTCGAGGTAGCACATTTGCTCAGCAACGTACCACTATTGTGGAGGTTAAAAAGAGCGAAACCAAATGACTTTGTAAATTCTATAAGAACAGCACATGATCAAAGTGTATATTGTATTGTGAAGTGCGACACTGGACGTATTTTTCCATCATACAGCCTGTAATTTTAGAAAAATATTGCTAGGTAGTACTTGACTAGTTGTATTTGTATATACTGTATGTATAATAAAAAAATTAGATGTTAGGCATAAATACTTTGCGGATATTTTAAATTTATCTAAACAAGTATATATTGTAAACTTGACGCTTGAGCTTGACTGTGAATGAATTGTGGTAATGGTAATAGTAGGCTTAATTTAAACATCTTTTATTCTTCAAACACGTTTCAACAACAACATATGTGTATAGTCAACATCTCGAGTAATGCCTACAATTTCAATTTTATAAGAAGTGTTTTTGTTTTTAGAAACTGTGTTCATGTTATTACACTATGTATGGAATCGGTACAGAAAAATTTTCAAAAATCAACCTTCCAAAACTCTATTTTAACTTTTCTGGCTGAAAATTTATTAGTTAGTATTTAAAGCCAAGAATTAATCTCCAAAAACTAAATTTAAGCATATCCCTAGATAAAATCAAATAAACACTTAAATAAAAAAACTTATTGATTTGAATAAAAAACCCGAACCACAAAACAAGGAACAAAAACAATAACTAAGCAACTAAAATGTAAGTTATGTTTACTACCCTTATATGTACATATCGATAACACGAGTGTTAAAACCCTCTGAGGATGATGACCATGTCATCGAAATGTACATAAGGGCAGGTGCGGATACAGGGGGGGGGGGTCATGACCCCACCCCTAAACATTTTTGAAGGCTTGATTTATATGTTTGATTTAACCCTACAAGCGCCAAATAACACTATACTGTCGTATCAGCCCGCCGAGCAAGTGGCAGGCAGCATTATTGTATCGTCTGTTTGTGTTGAATATTTCACCCACTATAAATCATCCAATCTTGATAAAACAAAAACCATTGGAAAGGAAATGTTTTAAACATTAATTTTTGCATTTACAAATTTGTTCTAAAACGTATATTTACATAATATGTAATCATCGTTTGTAATTGTAGTTGTCTAGAAAGATGACGCCGCATGAGAAACAAAAAGAAAAGACACAAAACTTTTCACTTTTCTAAGGCTCATAATCGTTAGACAGACTTGAAAAGAATATAAGGCCATCTTTGGATTCGTCAAGATTTGAACTTTCTAACATTGTCTCCAAAACTCTTAATTTTTTAGATATGAAGTTTTCTGTAAACCCTTAATATTTGACAGTTTTTCAACCAATGAGCAAGCATATTTTGTGATCCATATATCTAGTACAAATCGATATAAGTTACTTCTACATTGATGTTTATATGGATTTGAGTGTAAATTCTATATTTTCGTTTGATATAAGGAAAACCTGATTTACTGTTCATATGCTACAGGTCTTGTCTGTGAAATATGTTGTCTTAGCACATTTAGCCCAGCCAATAGAGCAAAAATAAGTCTAATTTTGTTATTGAATTTAAACAGCAAGCGACATCAACAGTGATTTTAAGGGTAGCACAAGGGTATGAAAAAAACCAAAAACAACTATCAGGCAGCTTTTACGCATTTTGTATAAACAAAAATTACAATAAATTAAGACTTTTGGGGTTTTTGTTAATATTATTAAAAATTATGAATGGATCACGATACTTCCAAAAAATCTACAAATTTTTTTTATATACCCTGATTGGACCATTTTTTAACGATAAAAGTCGGAAAAACGCTTAAAAACTACCATTTTTAAAAGTTCATATCTTTGTTAATTTACAATATTAAGGGCAGATTTTTCACAAAATGATTGTTTACCATGTATTCTTCAAACAGGAAGAAGATGAAATATGTCGCATTAATAGTTTTTGCACAATTGCAGTATTAAACAACGTAAGCGATTATCTTGCATAATGCGCTCAATTAACCTGATTGGCCCGTTTTAAATTTACCATACGGATCCTGAAAGTAGACATTAAAATCTACAATTCGTATATCTGCGATTTTTTAATAAGGTTGATAAAGTAGGCTATAATAAAAATGCTTTAGAACATAGCGCGAAACGCTTAAATTTGCAGCTGACGCTGATGGTAAATTTAAGAAGGCGGTAGTGACGGAAACAGCAGCCTGCCGTTCTCTTCTCCGCATTATGCAAGATAATGGCCTAAATTGTTTATACTGCAATTGTGCAAAAACTATTAATGCGACTAATGTCATCTTCCGCTTGTTTGAAGTACACATACTAAACAATAATTTTCCAAAAGATCTGCCCTAAATATTGTAAATTAGCAAAGATATAAACTTTTGAAAAATAGTAATTTTTAAGCGTTTTCCGACTTTTCCCGGTGAGAAATGGTCCGATCGAGGTTTTCAAAAACTATTTTGTAGATTTTTTTATTCTCTACAAATGTTTTGTTGGAAGTATCGTGATCCTTGCATAAATTTTTATAATATCAACGAATAACCCAAAAAGTCCAAATTTATTGTTATTTTTGTTTATAAAAATGCGCAAAAATTTCCTTGCCTGATAATTTTTGTATGTTATACACCTATGTGCTACCCTTAAAGCCACTGCGAATGTCGCTTGCTGAAATTCAATAACAATTGTTTTAAGTGAGAGCTTGTGTTACTATATGTTGTGGATTTAATGATTGTGTTGTGCAGTTATGGTTTCAGTAACGTTCGTGTAAACTCTTTAATAATTATGGTTTATTTTATTCTTTAATCTGCAAGAAAATCTTGCTCTATCAAGAAAATATTTATGGCCTAGAAATGCATAAATACCTAGAAAACTATTCCATACAGTTTATACATATTTTTTAATTCCATAGACCCGTTGTTGTTAAATTCTTGGTAATGTTGTTTTCGACTTCTTATGACCCGTCCCAAAATGAAATCCTGTATCCGCCCCTGCATAAGGGTAGTAAACATAACTTTCAATTTAGTTATTGTTCCTTGTTTTGTGGTTCGGGGTTTTTATTCAAATCAGTGTAACTTAAGAGCTGTTTACACGTAGTAATGGATAGGACATCATCACTAAGAGTAAACTCAAAAAATAATGGAATTTAATTCTTTGTCTTTATACTGATGGAGTTTTAAGATGTACGCCTAATAGTTTTTTGACAAATAAAAATATAATATTCAACAAAATTCATTGGAGTTTAAAATTCATTTTCTCGAAAGTTTTTTCCGTATTTGTTAGTTTTATAATTTTTGTAAAATAACCTAACGTTTTGCACAGTTTTTCTTAAGAAATACAGTATGCAAATATAAATTATAAATGTAGGATGCAACAGATGGTTGCAAAAAATAAAAATATATCTATAAGTATGAAGTGTTAAAAAAAATGGGATTCGATAAAAGTTTCAAAAATAAAAAGAAATGCTCAAAAATAATAAGAAAAATGCTATATGTGGATTATTCAGCAATCATTAACACCTCTCCTTCACTTCTTTTATTTATTCACCTTAATACACCAGAAATCGTCGTTCATAAAATACCTTAAATCATCAAAAAACACCTCTTAGGCCTACTGCCTTACCTCCATAAACAAAAATCACCATTTAGGCCTGCTGCCTTAC
>JAGFPH010001784.1:7163-32246 GCA_018207615.1 Philaenus spumarius | reverse complement strand
TTTTGCGTCATATAGGAATTTATATATATGCAAGAATTATAAATGTTTATTATTATATAATATATTGCGTCATTTTATTTATTTAGACCAAACCTCTATGCTTTAGACATTATGGGAAACTGCTGACTTATTTTTATCATGTAGAATCTCTGTTACATGGCTGTCAGTGTTACAAGGACTAAGGTTAAAACAATCTTTTTACTCAAATTTGTAAGACCTCATTTTGTCTGAAATTTAAATAATTTAATTTTTAGAAACTCTTACATTTTAAATCATATTAAATATTTTTTGCCACCAAACTAAGCTTCTAATAAAATTGTCCTAATAACTATTAATAACAAATCCTGGGTAAACTGGGTGAGGGCTAGAACCTCCACTGGTTCTAGGTTTGTTTGGTGATTTATAAACTAGAAAACTAAACTAAAGAACTTTAATCAAGACTAATTAAATCAGCTGAAACAAAGTCTTTAAACTGATTTGTTTCCTCGCTATATGCACAGCACAAGCGGTCTGTTACTGTTGCAACCAAGGCGTGCCCATTCCATTATCAAGCTACTATAATACTGTATACTATCTATAAAAAACTGTCAGTGTTCTAGACACAATGTTTACCACCATAGCCTATACTAGTCTGAATTAAACAATACATTCTTTATTTGAAGTTAATTGGATCAAATTGTTGTAATAAAATAGGCTACTCCAGTTAATCAGTTGATGAAGATATCGAATCAATAAATTGTTCCGGTCATTCCAAGGCTAAATTATTTTTAATCGGATGGAATCTATCTACCAGTAACAGTATATAATACACATATCTAAACTAATAAACTAATACGCTAGAGAAAAGTAGAGTTTGACTACAATATGTTTATAGAAAATATACACAGTTTGACAATGAGAAGAACATAGTGTCGGAGTCAAACTAATTTAACCTTTACTTTATTTCATTTCAATCCATTCAGTAATAATTAGAAGAAAGCCTTTGAAGTAATTGACCAACTTAAAATTATTTGCCTATGTTTTTAGAATATTGAGTTTTTCTAAAAACATCAACAGCGGTTTTCTTAATTAATTATTACATTGATTTAGTATTTGTGCAGACATTCAGTCATTTTCCTTATTAGTGCAGTTAGTCTAGCTTTTCAACTGGAATTTTTAAAGAATAGAAGGGATTTAAAAAATTTCTGGTTTAATATGTTTTATTAGGTATCCATAAATATAAGAATCTGTATGGTCATTTTTCTGCTTTTTGGTTGCGGGTGGATTCCACCCCTTCTTAATGGTTGGTGAAAAAAAATAATCCGATAGAGAATCATATTCTAAGAAAGAAAGATTCTCTAAATGTTTTTGATCAAATTCATACTTTTCGAGATATTGTTGATTGAAAATTGCCATTTCCACCCCTAAAAATGTTTTTTTTTTCTGACTTTTTTGTTATTGAAGTGAAAACTTCTTTAGGCGCGTTGGGCACATTTTTGCATGGAAAAAACTGATCGAACTTGCGCCATCGCACGGCAAATGTTTTTTGCATAGAGCAAAATGATTGAACTCGTGTCACCATCATCGTCATCGCACGAACACTCATTTTTTAAGGCTCCGTCGCATCTCCACAATTATTTAAGGTTCCGTCGCATCTCCACAAATATTTAAGGCTACACCGCATCTCCGCAATTGTTTAGGACAGTCCCATCCTCGTAATTATTTAAGGCGCCATCGAACCTCCACAATTATTTAAGGCTCTATCCGATCTCCACAATTATTTAAGGCTCTGTCGCATATCCGCAATTATTTAAGGCCATCGAATCTCCACAATTATTTAAGGCTCTATCGGATTTCCACAATTATTTAAGGCTCCTTCACATCTCCACAATTATTTAAGGCTCCATCGCATCTCCACAAATATTTAAGACACATTTGCATTCCCACATTTATTTAAGGCTCCGAGGCATATCCGCAATTATTTAAGGCCATTGTATCTCCGCAATTATTTAAAGCTCTATCGGATCTCCACAATTATTTAAGGCTCTGTCACATATCCACAATTATTTAAGGCTCCGCCTCTCCCCAATTATTTAATTCTCTATCTTATCGCCTCAATTATTTAAGGCTCCGTTGCATCTCTGCAAATATTTAAGGCTCCATCGCATCTCCGCAATTATTTAAGGATCCATTGCAACATTAATACATTGATCTAAAAAAATGCTTCTTAATAACCTGAAAATAAAGTTAACTATATGAAGCTAAAAAGTTTTCACTTCTGAATCCCACGACTGCATGTTTATTTGTTAAATTACTT
This sequence comes from Philaenus spumarius, assembly GCA_018207615.1. Lineage (NCBI taxonomy): Eukaryota > Metazoa > Arthropoda > Insecta > Hemiptera > Aphrophoridae > Philaenus > Philaenus spumarius. The sequence goes on along the minus strand of JAGFPH010001784.1, from coordinate 29,950 downwards.
GAAAAGTAAGAATTTTATCAAAAAAGTGCAAAAGTACAAAATTAAAGCTTTTAAAAAAACTGATTGAACGGTTTGTTAAATTTTTTTCAGACGTTCAGTTTTTAAAATATAGTATTTTAAAAATAGCACTTAATAATTTTGAAGAAATATTTGACGTTTAAATCTAGTAACCAAAAACTATTGCTTGGATGAAAAATTTTTTTGATTACAAAAATTAAATGTATTAAAATTTTCTTTCGAATGAGACGAATCAAAACCGTTTATAATCAAAACTAACAAAGCTATAAACAAAAAAAGTAGCAAATTTAAATTTGGCTTTATTTTTGTTAAGTTTTTTTGGTGTATTTTCTTATAGATTGAAATTTTTTCAAAATGCATATAGATATAGTTAATATGTATGATTGCAAAATCCTGAAATTTAAAAAAAATTGGGTTTTCTCAAAAATAACAAGAACACAAAATTAAAGATTATAAAAAAACAAAGAGTTTGAATTAAATCAGATCATTCTATCTCCTATGGTTCAAAAGATATGAATGTTCAAAGATGGCGTTTGAGTGGATTTTAAAGAAAATTATGTATTTGTAATATAAATAGTTAAGAAACTATAAGTCCAATAATATTTAAATTAACAGGAAATGAAACTTATAAAAAAACGAAAAATTGTGTAAGCCAAATTATTTTATGTCCTATAGTTTAAAAGATATGATCGTTTAACTGTTGTAATTGAGCGCATATGAAAAGAAATTATGTGTTTAAAATTGTAATATCTAAAAAAATATAGGTTTAATAAATATTTTAGTTAATAGAGAATAAAGCTTATAAAAAACAAAGAGATTGGCTTAAGTGAGTTCATTCTATGCCCAATGGTTAAAAAGATATAACCACGTTTGAGCATATAAGAAAGAAATGCGTTTAAAACTTAAATATCTCAAAGATAAAGGTGTAATAAATAAAATGCATTAAATTGACATCAAATAATTTTTTGTAAATAAATCTATATTATAATAAAATATAAGTGTATACGGATTTATTGTTAAAAATTTTAAGGTTCTTTCAACCCTTACATTTTCGTCATTAATTAATTTGACCTCATAAACTGTATCAGCGACCACAAAAACTGTTAATACTGATTTTTGTCAACTTATTCGTAAAATTAGAAAAGTTATAAATTTTTTTAAATGTTAGGTTTAAACCGTACTTAAACATGTACATGATTTATAGTTTTCATTAGCACATTTTGTAAATAAATATTATTTTGTGTATTGTAAAATATATAATTTATTCTCTTTAATAAATCGTTTCTGACCAATCTGACTTTTTATCATCCTCATCCAATAAACTATTTATTGTCATAATCATTTCGTGTTTGGACTCATTTTTCATGAAATTTTACAATAATTGTACTAAAACAAGGCATTTAACCGGAAATAAATTAAGTTTTTGAAGTATCATACAAAGATATAATATTTCTTGGTTGTAAAGGGGCTTAGGGCTTTTGGGCAATTAGGATGGTGGTGAATGTGCGTGCATGGGTCGGGTCCCTCGCAGGTAGATCCGAGCTTCAGCCGCACTCCTATAACTATTACGCTATAGCTAACAATACCGCCTAGTTAAAATTTTAGTAATTTTACAGTAGCGACAAAAAACCACTTACTTTCAAGTACGTATATTGTGTATTTAATATATTGCTATTTTTATTTTTAAAACAACATTTTGGATACTTTTTTACTGTAGAAGATATGACATGTAAGCTAATAAATTTACTACTGTTGGTTCTTTATCGAGTTGCAAATAGGCGGTATTGGATCTTAACAAATTACAGTATTAGCCTGTAAATACTTGTAGTTAGGTGGTATTGTCTTTATAGGCCCTTAGTAGATAGTCGTTTTTGTATACAAGCTCTGTAGATAGGCAGAATTGTTGGCAGTACGCTTTGTGTATTGTGGTTTTGTTTTAGTGAAAAGCTGCTATTGTCTCTAGGATTTTTCAACAAACATTAGTCGATGTGAAATATCCGCCAGAATATTTTGGAACCAAACAGTAAGTTTTGTTAAAAATATCAGTTAGGTGGGATTGTTTGCTAAGCGACGATATATGAAACTTAGTTTCTATAAAAACAGTGTAATTTGTGTTGTGGAGTCATTTTTCTATACAGTCAGCAATAAACTTTGTTAGGGTGGATGGTCCACTAGGAGTATGAAGAAAATCTTCAACGATAATCTACGTCGAGTTGTATCTCATTTTAAACGTTTCTTTTCTGAGAACAATGCCTCAAACCGTACATTAAAAAGTTGATCCAGCCAGTATAGATGGTCGTTTAAAGTTTTAGACTAAAAATAAGTAACATAGGACATAGAACCTTTATTCTGATAATCAATTTTACTAGTCTGAAAAAAAGATGAGAAAATGTTTGTTACTCTTGATGCAGCTTTGTATAACTACTTTAGAAAGTGTAACCTTTTCATTGCTAGTTATGATTTATTAGTTAGTGCTGACTGTAGAAGCTGAATTGGTTAAAAAGTAAGTCTCTTATTTATATAAACTAAAATCTCCGGTGGTTAAAATTCAACCGATTGTGTAGATAAAATAACAAAATTCAACTCGTTTTTCACATAATTCGGCTGGTGGTTCGGCTCCCAGCTTCTGGCTACCTTAGAGATGGCATCTTCCTTTAGTGGATACACCTTCTGCTCTTGGGCAAGCGTACGCACGTTGTCAATATTGGTTGTGGTGAGAAGGTTCCTCAAATAACACTACAGTGAAACGTGGAGTGGTTTAAGTTTCGTTTATTAAACCATTCTAAGTCTCTGCTGGTCTAGATTATATTACGCCGAAGGCAAGAATATGAACTAAACTAGTCTGTTCACTCCATGAATGATAGAGCCTGCACTCGAGCGTATGTACTCCCCGGGGGACTGTCTGTTACTTCGCTTGGTTCCTTTCAACCAGCATCCTCTCCCTTTTAACTCTAAACTCTGATCTCAGCAAAATATATATTAGCCGACATAGCATGCCCACTATCAGTGTGGCTACTGACCTAACTTATACTGCTACTTTAATTATATTATTGGTATTATTATTACAAGTTGGAGGGTACTTCTCATGTATGCCACAACACCATGTTTATGTTGCAAGACTTTAAAGTGAATACCACGGGTGGTACATGGCACATCTTACTATACCAGGCATGTGACTTTGGTGTAACATGATCTTATTTTAAACAGTGAGAGAATAGGCCTACTTGTTATGAAGAAACCTATATGGTCGTGTTAATACATACTGGTAGTAGTCTAAATATTAATACGTGAACATCAAAAATCGAAGTACCTTTTCCAAGTATTTATTAGAAAGGAAAAGAATAAAACTTATATCCTTCGAAAGGTACTGTGCCATAGATGTGGACAAAAAAATCATGGGAAATTGTGTTGCTAAACTGGTTATCCGAATCAGCTGTTTTATGCAGTTTTGGATGTTATCACTATGTATATAAAATTTTATTTTTGTTAGTCATGGCTTTATATATTTTATACACACTTAATTTTTCCAAACAAAATACTCAAACCGTTAAAATGAAAGCATTTTAATCACATTCATAGCTGTATAAGCTAATATCCCTTTGCCTTCTTTTCACGAGGAAAATATTTTTAAAAAAATATACAAACAAATACTTAGCGTTGTTTCCATTTCTTTCAAATTGAATTATCACTTATCTTTATTTATTTGTTAAATAATTATTCTACCGTTTTATATTTAAATTGATTACTTCTGAGAAATTTTATATGATTGCTAAATATTTATCTTTAATTCCGTCAAGCTTCCTCTTTCTAATTTCCCACTCTTTTGCTTATAGGGTCAAGGTACGAATAAAGATTTTGCATACAAATAAATTCCAATTAATTATGTGAAAAACAAGTTTAATTTCAACCACAAGAGAAAGACACTAGTCTGAATCATTCCATAGGACACACTTTTGAGCCAGTTGATCAACCCTCATTGACAAAGAGATATAAACAGAAAGTTTTACAAATATAATCAACATTACTAATTTCTTTTAATTTATATCAATGTGAAATTTACTTCCTTGTAAATATCTAATGGGAATGCCATGTGATTAGCGGAATGTCATATCTGTAAACGACAGTAGTCTTTTTTTTTAAAGAAATATTCCCAAGTTTTATTCAATGATTGAAAGGCTGATTGTTTTAGTGATTGTAAGGCCTATTATTTTGTTATCATGTCTCGGCATAACGAATAATAACAACTGATTGATACATGACAGTAAAAATACCAGCTGATAAACTTGTATGTTAGTATTGTATAGGTTTCTGTGTATAACTGTCTCACAATGTTGGTTTTATTCCTGCTGTTTTTAGTGAGTAACTTCTCAATGGGGCATCAGTTGGTCAGAGCGTGCGTGTTTTGTTTACTTTGTGCAGCGCACGCACATTGTTCCTCGCATCATGATATTGACAACACACACTCTAAAACGATAAGCGATTCCAACTCGTATAGTGATGGAGGTGGGGGTCACATAGCGGCCTCTGAAAAAAGGTAAGTTGAGTACATTTGAAATTTTAACATTCTAGTTTTACATAAAATTTCAACTCTTCTGGACTGTGTATAATCTTGCGCTAAGTGGATATATTTTCTTACTTTATATATAAATAACTTTTAAAAGTGCAACTTAATTTATTATATTTATACCACAGTAAAGCAGAAACGGGTCAGAAACCAATGCCAGGTGGCTTGTCAGTACAGTAGAGCGTCGATAATCCGAACGTCAATAATCCGAAACGTCAAAAATCCGAACGCGTTATGAGGCAGCCCCTGCAAAAATTTCGCTTTCACAAATTCTAATTATTGCGTCGTTAAAAATTTTTCAAAAATCTTTATTGCCTTTTGACATTATTAACACTTCTTAATACCTGCTCTCACACGGCCTCACAACAGACTGGCTGTCAGTATTTTCACTGTCACGCTAATAAGCTGCTTTAGCGTTAGCAGTTAACATACATGAAGTCCATTCATTTCTCTTTGTGTAATCATTATAACAGTGTGTCGTACATACAGTAGTGTACTATACAGTATTTTTTAAAATTTTATTTTTCGTTTGTGTTAACTATAATGTACAAGTGAACTTTTAATTATGTACTGTATTGTAATTGAGAGTTACAAGTGTAATCATGTACGTGCAGGTTCTTCTAAATCATAATATATGTAAAGTAGTCTTACATACTGTATTGTAATTACATTACTGCTTCTACTGTAATCTACTTTGATCGATAAAAGGGCATGTTATATTTTAGCCTAAATGGCAATTTCTTGGTTGTTTTCAAAAATCCGAACTAATTGGGACCGAGGGGTGTTCGGATTATCAATTTGTTCGGATTTTTGACGCTCTACTGTATATCAAAAGATTTCAAGATCAGATACTAAAAACTATCTGACAGTAGTAATACACCCAAGAATGATCTCAAAATAGACAAGTAGGCCCTAATCCTTAAACTGATAATCACATATATCTGTGTGTGTGTGTAATAGAGAATTGAAATAAATTCAGATGCGCTGCAGAAACTGTATAGAAACAATTGTACATTAAATATATAGATATGGTCTTCTTGAACTTTCTTGGACAATTCATTTTCCTAATTTTGTTCAGGTAGTTTATTAAACAGTTTAAATGCCACTGTAGAATGGTGACTTATCAAGTGTAGTAATTCTGTGAGTAGTATAAATAAATAAACTTTTACCCTATGTAGAAAGAGAGCAGTGAATAGACGTAAGGATGTAAATCAAATATGTAAATGGGTTAGGGTCTACTGAAACCCTGCAAGATTGTATCTATTTCCCATCAAAATAATCTTTAATTTATACATTTTTCATGTCCTTATTTCTGTCACTCGCAATTATTTTAAAGCACACATGAACATGTTTTCATGTTTTCTTAAAAATTATATAACACAAGCCATTAAGAAATTTTAATTTATATTTACAAATATAAACTTGATTTGTGAAAAACTTTGTAAAAAGTCAAATACCTGCAGTAATGAGTTCATCAAAATAAATTATTGAAGACGAAAGAAGACTTAGGTACTTTAATATATTAATGGTGCATTTAAGGGTGAGTTGGTAGCATTTGTAGATGACACGGCTTTATTTTATAAAGCAGACACTGTGGAAAATTGTGAACTTTCATGCAAAGTGACATCTGTGCAATGCGTTGGTGGTTTACAAGAAATTACATGGGCCCAAGATCTAAATATATTATTACGAAAAAAATACGATTCTCTGTTCCAGTACCACAAGATAAACTGGGATATGAATTTATGTCCATATCCCCTGATTGAACAAGTTCAAGACAGTCAGTGTTTGGGACTGTTTGTAGATTCCAAGCTTACTTGGAAGAAACACACAACCTATCTAAAAAATAAATTAATAAAATATCAGGTTATTTTATATGCTCAGATACGTATTGCCACGCACCCCTCCCCACCGGCGGTCTGCCTTTTTGAGTTTGCAGCCTTTCTAAAAATATTCCGCTTTGGCTTTAATGTATGTTTTTAGTGTTTATTATATTCAATATTAGTATATAGTTGTATATATTAATTATATTGGTGATGTAACTAAAAAAGTTTTTATACTATCTCATCTCGAACTATTCAATAAGCGAATGTTGAAAGTGAGGTTAAGTATACCAATGACTGAGTGTACTTCCTCTTTCGGCCAACTATGTCCTGCCACTACCCGTTCCTGGACTTCGTCAAGAAACGCACGGGCTCTAAAATTATTTATTGTTTGTCTTTCATAAGATTGTTTTACACAGTTATTTATATAAATAACCAGTGGACCCGGTAATGTTTCGCTATTGCTTGATTTATTTTAACAGTAGTTATTCCATTTCATCCCTTTGACTTAAATAATCAAATTGTTAATAGTTTTTTATATACCTTAAAAATAATATTACACAATTTTAGTTCTATAGCTTGTAAGAAGTTAATTAAATTTATTGTATAGGGGTAGCATCTGTGTATTTCAACACCGTAGACTGTAGTAGTTTTAACTTCTAAACACTCCTGGCAATGATATGGATAAAATGTGAAATTTTTAGTGAAATTGGTCGAATAGTTTTTGAGTCTATAGAGGTCAAAGAAATAAAGAAATAAACATTCATTTTTATATATTATAGAGATACATTGGAATGAACTAAGTTATTATTACTCTTGTGGATTTTGTACGAAATTAACATAACTCAAACATCCTGAAAACTCACAATTTTCCTAAAAATTTGAAGAATGTACAGCGCTCCCCTTCCCCCAGATCCCTTGGTACTGCCCATACCCAAGATTATATTCTGCAGTTATGACCCCCCCACCCCTAAAATGTTAAGTCTGTATCCGCCCCCGCCTTGAGGTATACGTTGGTTAATTAAGTGTCTGTTGTTAGCCTAATGCACTTTTCTCTCATTCCTCCTGTGTGCTCTACATAATTAATTCTATTTTCCTGGTGTGTATTAATCTATTTCAGTACTTTTCCAAGAATTACATATCTTATCAATTTATTTAAGAGCAAATCATGATCCACTCAATCAAATGTTTTTTTACGTCTATCAGAATGTTAATGTACACTAAACGTTTAGGAAATTTTAATCAATAATTGTCCTTTGTGTGAAATGATGAACATCCCGTTCCAGTCTAAATCGCTTAGAGTTTTCCGTTAAAAGTGTTTTTAGCAATGACTCTTAACAAACCTTTGAGGCTGATTTTCAAAAGTATCCTTCAAAGGAATATTAATTATACAGAATGGCTATCATAACATTAGCTGAGTCTACAGCTCCGCCCACTTATGTATAAGTAGTACAATGGAAACATAAATTTATTAAATGGGTTTACTAAACGTAATATTTTATTGTGGATAAGGTCCCCGAATCACTATATTAATACAAGGTTAATGCAATATTACCTGTTTTTTCCGTCAAGTGATCCACTAGTATGTAAACGCTACCGCGGTATTCAATCGTCCATCATCTGGTGTAGAAAATCGCTCACATGAAGTCGTCAAAACATTAAAAAAATTGTTACAAAACATACACAAAAACACAATAAACAACGCACAACATTTATTTTGTAGTTGCCCGCATGGGTACTGGGTTGGTACCCGTGCGGGCAACTAATGTTTGACGACTTCATGTGAGTGATTTTTTACATCAGATGATGGACGATTGAATACGTCCGAAACGGCGGTAGTGTCACTACTAGTGGATCACTTGACGGAAAAAAACAGGTAATATTGTATTAACCTTGTAGTAATATTTTACTGTCTATAAATACACCATTAATGCGTCTAATCCCTTTGATAGCCAGCTGTAGCAATGAGAAACCGGTTGATCAATTAGTTTTAGGTTAACATTTTGTTTTGACTAAACTTCGATTTTTCTGGCTTTTTAAATATTTATCATGATAATTGTAGTGTCTGCTATGTTGATGTACATTTTTCCAAGCTACAGTTATGTTCTTTCTTACTCAATTTGAAGTTTTAATTTGTTTTAAGGCAATTACTGATACATAATTTTAATTAAGTATTGCCTAATTCGTTTAAGAATTGATTTTGGATTCCAAGTTGTATTTCTGTTTCCAGTTTCCATTTAAATTTGTTTACAAATAATAACAAAATATATCAATTTTAAAGTGTGTCTCGTGCACATATGTTGCAACTAACGGCTGTGTATGCAAAACCCAAACAAACAGTATGTATCAACATTGCATAAACGCGCCTGGAAGTCATCGGGACATCGGGAATTGTAGCAGAACATCGTGGAAGGTCAGTCTCTGTTACAGATGAAGTTGTAGTGGTTTTAGTTGATCAGAAATTCAATAGACATAACATTGTATCGCGTACTCATGATGATCGCCTACAACTCATTTTTTAAACACTTCGTAATTATGATGACCTGCAATATCGTTTAATTTATTGCTACGGTGAAGATGGGTACAATTTTGGAAGGATGCGGAGATAATAAATCTTTTCGCGGATGAAATCGCAAGTACAGTTTGTTGATTTATAAAGTTATTTTAGTTTTGTGTTCAGTATCAAAGCACAGGTATTATGTTAGTTTTTGTATTTTAAAATTGTGGAGTGAGATCAGTAGTAATATTATCTATTGTTGTTTGTAAGTTGCTCAGCTTACAAAAAATAAATAAAAGAAATATAAACTTGATTTTGATTTAATGCAGTTGGGCATCTTACAAAATGGCGTCCAACTACAGGGCCTGAATGATAAGGTGAAGGGGTTTCGTGAAGGTAAAACAACGTAGGTCATTTGGTTTAAGAAAGGAAATATTACAATAAAACAAAGTCATGGCAAGTAAAGATTCTTTTGTAGTGGTAGAGACGATTCAAGATAAAATTAAATCAGATAAACTAGATGTAGGCCTAATGTTACGAATGTTAATGCAGAAATTTGAAGAAACTAAAGATACACTAAATGAAAATAACTTGCGATTAAATAAAAAATTTGACATACAAGCTAAAGAAACTAAAGATAATTTTTGTAATATAAGTGACAAATTTGACCAACTAAAAAATGACAACACGCAACTAAAAGAAAACTTAGAGAAATTAATTGATAAAGTAGAAGAATCTAATAATAAGTTAAGGCAGGAATTAAATACTAAAATTAACACAGTAAATAAAGAAATTAATCAAATTTAAAATAACACAGTTAGTCTGGTTAGTGAGATAAATGGTAAATTAGTTGTAGATAATGATATGGTGGTCGACACAGATATCCAAGTTGAACAAAATAGTAGAATGGAAGCAGAAATTGTGAATAGGCCTAATTGTAATAATAAAGTAGTAGAGGTTATGTTAGAAGAAAACATTGGGGAAGTAGGTTTAAAAAATGTAAAAGTAGGAAACAAATTTAAGAAAGTGAAAGTAAATAGGCCTAGGTATAATTTCAAAGTAAATTTAGAAGAATTGTTTGACTTGTATATTAGTGAAAGTATTGAGAATAATGTAGAGATAATTTTGGAAATATTAAGGAAGAGTAGTAAACAAAAGAAATCAAAATGGGATTATAGGTTTGGCTATAGGAAAGTAAACTTCTACGGAAGGGTAAACAAAAGAAGTAAGCGTAGGTTAGGCCTACATGTTTTGAAGATGCCGGAGAGGAAACGTAAGAAAGATTACGGACAAGAAAGTTTTTTCTAGAATACTGAAGTGAGTAATAAAGAGGCGTAAAGAAAAATACGCGTAAGAAGGTTGAATTAAGGTAGTGGTGTTATTGTACAGTTTGAATAAAATAAATTATTTCTAAATGGTGGCGCTAAGTAAATTGTGGACAGATAGTATAGGAATAAATAAGTTGTTTTTTAGTGATAGTTGATAAATATGGTAAGGAAGTTTAACTTAAAGAATACTAATGTGAATTTTGAATAAATAGGTTGTTTCTAAAAAATAAATGGTATAATGAAGGCAATTTTAAATAAAAGTTAATAAGGAAATATAATTTATAAATGGAGTTTAAAAAGTTTAGAATCTTAAATAACATATTTGAGTGGGGGTAGAGATGTTTTTTGAAAGCAAATTAAGTAAAAGGTAATAAGTAATTAAGAGGTTTTATCCAAAAATGGATTATTGAATAAATAGTGTAAAGCTAAAAAAGGAGTCTGCGTCAAGTCATCAGAACATGGGATTTAAGCAAAATAGATCTTAGAAGAATTAATTGGAGGTTATGTCTGCGACTAAAAATGTCGTTGTTTGAGGAATAGTTAGAGGTTACGTCTGCGAGTTTAGAAGCGAATGCTTCGCCTAGGAAGTTCTCCTATGGTTATATGGTATCTACGTGTTTTTGAAGAAAAAGTCTTCGTATAGGAAGCTCTCCTATAGTTATGTTTCTGCGAGTTTTTAATGGGGAATCATCGTTTGTTTATGAAGAAGTTTGAAGTTAATTTTGAGGTTAGATAATTTTGCTGAAAGGAAATGAAGATTTGAAGAATAGTAATGTTAGTTTGAAGACAAATAAAATCGACAAGGACTCTAAAGTTGGTGTATACTAGAATTTAAAGATTAAAAGTTAAAATAAATGTTATTTAAGAAAGAAAATGAATTAAAGGAAGTTTTTAATAGAATTGGTTAATTTAAAGAGGAGTTAGTGAAATTTTGAAGTATAGGCTAGGCCTAATAAAGTTGAAATTGCCTGAAAATACAGATTTAAGAGATTTAAAAGAATGAAACAAGTTTATTGGTTTAATTTAAAGAAGATTAGTTTATTTTTTATAAAGTAAATATTTTGAGAATTCATAATTGATAATTTTGTGACTTATAAGTAATTTGAGTTGAGGTTAAATATAGATGTATTTTAATTATAATAAGTTAATTGAGTGAAAGAAGTTTCATGCAACCAACAAGAAGGCAAAACATGATAGGATTATAGGCAGTGCTTGAGGGGGGTGAATTGTTGGAAGGTGTGTGACAGGTCTGTGTTGAACTGAGTAGGCACAGATACCAACTGGCACATATCCGAAGACAATTCATTTCCAGATACAGCATAAGTGTCCTGCAAGTTATCAGAAGGAAACATGAAAGCGGAATACCAGAAGGGTATTCAATAAAATAGATAGTTTAATGAAACTCAATTTTATAATAACTATAAGAAGATAGTTAAGTAGTGGCAAGATAGGATGATAGGTGTTAGGCACCAGTAGGTAGGTTATAAGAAGGTTATAATGGTTTAGTAAATTCTAAGGGGAATGCCAGACTTTGAATTCATTTCAATATTTCACATACCTGTTGTGTATAAAATTATGTATATAAACATAATATTGATTTATTGATATATATTATTGATTTATTTTGTGTATTCATGTGTTTTTGATTTTTAATATTTCTTATATAGTGAATTTCAAACTCTGTTGAACTCAGAAATTTCTTAAGTGAAGTGAAATTCGAACTTGAACTTGAATATTTGAAGTTAGATTTTTTGTGTTTTGCATTGTAGTAAATTCATGTTTCGAAAAAAAAATGGAATGTAAGATTTGTGTTTTATATTTGTGTATCAATGTTTATTTTAAGAAATTTGAATTCATAAACTTATTGTGTTATGTAATGAGATTTTGGAGTTGAAGTGTACTTTGTCAAGTTGGTGATTGGGAGTCATCAAACATGAGTTCAAATTGGAAGATTTGTCTCATGTTTGAGGGGATTTTGTAAGATCTCCAACTTCCCAAAGTATAAAATAATATAGAATAGGACCATAAGTCAATTTTAGAAAGAGAGCATTTTTATTTTTGAATTTAACTTAATTTATATTACAAATGTTTTTTAGAAAGAGAGCTTAATAATTAGAAGCATTTTAACGTAAAGGAAATAAATATAAAAGGGCAGACAATTTTAAAATACATTTCAGTAGAATAAAAATAAAAGGCAGACAATTTTTAAAATCAATTATTTTAAATTTAAAAGTAGGGTTTAAGAAGTTAGACAGTCTATGTACTAACGCCAAGACGCGGAAATTATACGAGTTTCAAGACGCAGTTAGAAAAAACAACGTCCAAAAGTCTAGACGAGATAAGCGAACACCTGCAAGCCAATTCCTGGAGAAACGGCCTACGTGCGTTCACACGCAAGATCCACAGAAAGAACGCATAGTTAGCATCCAAAAGATCTGACGCAACTTTGAACATTAATGTGATGAGACGTTTTCTGATTGGTGGAGAGGAAAGAGACGCCAGCCGAATGTAGCGTGTGAGAAAGGCGCTAAACACTTGTCAACTAGAGTCCAAGCGGTGAAGATGCTTGGAAGTGTTGCGCGCTGCGCATTGTTAAAAAGTTTAATCATGTAACATTTATTATTTTACACTTATCAACGGGAAGTCAAGCAGTGAACGTCGCTAGAAGTGTTGCGCGTTATACGTTATGCATTTAACAGTTTAATCATGTAACAACTATTATTATTTGATCTACAAGTACAATGTAGTATCTCATAGTCAAATGGTGTATAGTGCGATCGCTTAAATTAATGTGACAGTAAATCGGACACGAACATGAACTAGGCTACGAAAGTTTTTGCGCGTGCGAGTAGGGTTTTCTTTTTTTTTAAATTAATAAGTTTGTGGTCTGCTTTTCGTAAGTACAGTGCACTTAAAATTCTTTTTTTTATAAATCACCAGCTCTCTTTAAATTTATAATCTATAATCTGTATGTATTTGAATTTATTTTTCTTTGTCGCATATTTTATGATATTAATAAATGTCAAAGGTAATTTCTAAATCGTCTACTTTGTTTGGCCTAATCTGATCCTTTCACCATCATATCAATCAGGTCATTGAATTCACTACCCGAGATAAAATAAAACTAAAAGTAGAGTCTTGCAATCCAACTGCAAATCAAATCAAGTTTATATATTTCTTTTATTTATTTTTTGTAAGCTGAGCATCTTACATGTTTGTGAATTTTTAGTGAGTCAGTGACTGTCGGTGTTAGGTTATACTTTAAGAAGTGTTTGTTCCAACTTTTTAAATTTTGAAGACGATACCTTCGAGTTGCCACGCGCAAACCTCCCTACCCTTTTAATTTATTCAATAAACACAACCTTTTGTTGTTAACTTCAACACTTTCCCTCATCAAATAACACCCAAGCGTTTTCAGGCCTTATTTGATACTGTTCTCTTGTACTACCCCGTTAGAACAATTTGAGAGGTTTGGCGAGGGCAAGAAAAGGAAAACCTTTTGTTTCCTATTCTTAAGTTTTTTAAATTTAAATTAATTAGACCTTTTTCGTCTTTTGTGTAGTACACTAGCTCAATTCTAGACTCTTTTTCGGGATCGTTCCCTTTGGAGTTAAATTTGTAGTGATCCGTGAATAACTCACCTGCTGACTTAATTACACTAGAGCACTGAATGGTTTTAGGATTATTTTGATTGGATTTGTAAATTATATATTCAAAATTTTCTATTGAAAACACAAAAATTATTTATTGATCAACATAAATCCATTAACTTTGAAACAACAAATTATTATTTTCAAAAACACAATGAAATTGATTAATCTTTAACTTATAATTACATATTTTGAAAAGTAGCAAAGTGATTAATTAATTTATTAATTAAAATTTGTATATTAATGATTATATTATTTACATACGACGATTTGCCATTGTGAGTAATGAAATTTACTAAACGAGTTTACCTTATTCAATTTCCCCAGAATTTACTTGAATTTATTTATTTAATTTAATTTATAGATTACTTTGCAAAAAAGGGATTTATTTAAAATTATAAGTAACAATGATCGTTCGCCACTTACAGAACACAAGAAGTTCGACGCGTAATTCCTTCTGTCGATTTCCAGCGATTTAAAGTTGTTCTCCTTGGTCCCCAGAATGGTTTCTTCGGCTTACAGTTGTCTTCTCCTGGACTTAATTAAAGTTGTCCTCTCCTAGTTGATTGTAGTATCTTTTGGAAAGATAGGCCGTTTATATGGATATTCTTCTCCCGAAATTATCATGACCCGACTTAGCTTTAGGCCGGAGCTAGAACGTAACGCACACCGAACTGATCGCCCTACGACTTTCTCTAAGTACCCTCGGATCTCGGTCAGCTGTTTACTCGTTGGCGCTTCGTGCTAAACTGAAGTTAGAAAAGATGCAAGCTGCTTTCCTCGACTTGTCACTTGTCAAATGAGCATCTTTTTCTATGTGACAAGAAATTCTGATTTCTTGCTTTAGAAATATATTTTTTGGTCTTAATATATTTCCTGATTTATTTGATGAATTTTAGTGCCTTTATTTCCCATCGATTAGGCCTAATTTAATTATTATCTTCATTTTTTGAATTACAATGTGCGGTCTGTTTTGCTTTGCGTAGTAGCTCCGATGACGTCACTTCCCTCTTGGTGCTTCGGCCTTGCGTGCCTGTATGAACTTGTCGATTGACAATTTTTGCATTGATTTCACCCAAACTCTATAACTTCTTTTTGCGTGGTCGGATTTTGATTTTGGTGAGTGGTTGACGTTTTCTGGTTTCTCTGGAATTCGAATGGCGTTTCTACTCATCTTCCTTCTTGAGTTATAGCCTTCGTTAGTTTTGTTTAAATTTTGAAATTTATTTCTTGTAAATTTGAAATTTTCCATTTTTTCTTGCTTGTATCTTCTTTGGTTGGTCTTGAAACGCGCTAATCTGGTGTTGGTTTTTTGATAGCTTGTTTGGTTGTCTAGTTATTCAGCTTGTTGTTACTCTAATTGCCTTCGTTTGGTTTTCGGCGTCTCATTCCCCCCCTTTAAAGCTCTTTTCATATCTCACATGGCATTACAATTTATTACACATATATATACCCTATTTTATCAATATTTCCCTTTTATTAATCTCCCTTGTATTTATTTTGAATTAATAAAATTTTTTATTAATTTATTTTATTTTTACAAAACTACTTAATTTATTTTGAACTTTGGCTTGATTATGCCCTATTATTGACTCTATTAAATGCTATTTTTTATGATTTAATTACATTTGAACTTTATGAGTTATTGGCCTTTTTATGCCCAAGAATGACTACACTTTATTTTTTAGCTATTAAACTTTATAACTTTATATTTTTTATTACCTTATTTTCTTAACCCTTTTTAACTCTACAAATGACTCTACTTTGTTTTTGGATTTTATTCAAATTCTGCAAAATCGATTTGTTTACGCTTACATTTTTGTCTATAACTTTTTAACAAATTATCATAACAAAATTATTTTTATTACTTCTTGCTTATTTAACTCTCCTTTCAACATAAATCTAATAATAACAACTTTTTTTAATAAAATTACAAACCCTTATCTTTCAATGTTATTTCATTTCTAACCAAATTTAGACAAGACCGGACAGGTCGATGCCTGTCAGATCCTGCAAGGTTTTGGCTCGATTTTGTCGCTAAAGCATACGTCATAGTCTGCACATATTTAACTAACACAATTTTAGTTAATTCCTCAAATTTGTTAATAATTACTATTTTCACATTGGAAACTACTTTTTTATCTTACTTTTGGGCTTTTTTGACACCCTTTGGCTTTAATCTTTTGTTATATTGACTTTGAATTTATTTTAATTAATGTAATTAATTAACCCCAATTGGATCGGTCGATTGGCCGCTCCAGAGTGTATATTAAAATCCTCATTAACACAACAAACTTATTTACAATATGAACTTCATCCAATATATCTGCAAACTGTAAAATAAATCATTAACATTACTTAATATGGCTGAATCCCCAGACTTGGGAAAGTTAACCAAAATATTTAACTGATTAAAGTTAAAGTTAATGCCAGAAAAAAATAACTGATTAAAGGTAAAGTTAATGTCTAAAAAAATTTACTGATTAAAGTTAAAGTTAAAAAAATTAACTGATTAAAGTTAAAAGTTAAAATAGGTACGGCACGTCATAAGGTTTATCAATACTCACGCGCGACGTTTCATTACTAAATTACGAATCCTTATTATATTTATGAAAAAAATACAAAAAATGTTTACTACTCTTTATGTAGGCCTAAAGTTGAACTTTTTCCTTTCGTTACTAAAAATGTTTGTTTCTTGAGCTAATAACTTTGTAAATTTTGCATCAATCATTTTTTTACTGCCATATATGATTTCTTTGAACCTTTCTCTACAAAAAGCTATGGAACACTTTTAGATTGGTTTATAATTACTATATTTTTCGAATTTTTGAAAACATTCTTGCACACGCACCGAAATGGCTTGACGTTGAAAAACAATAACATGGACAGTTGTAGGGAGAATTAATTGAAACTACAGTAAAATATTTTGAAAGAAATTAAGTATACCTACGTTTTAGATTAGAATATTTTCGCTACTGGTACTGACAGCGAAAGATTGCTTGATGCTTTGACTTGACTAATTCTCAAAATAGACAAACTCAAACAATGATAGAGCAAGTAGGGGTGGGTAGAGGTACCGGTACCGTTATGAATTATGAGAGCCTTGAGGTCATCTCCCTGACCTTGAGGGGAGAGTGAGATGACAAACAACGTTCCCATAACTTATGAAATTATCAACTGTAGCCTACACTCCAAACAACTCAGCTTAAATTCTAAACCGTTTAATTACTTTTTTTTTACTGCGTAAAAGTGAAATCACGTAAAGCGGGACCGCGATAACAAGGACTGCCTGTATCTTATGTATAAATGAATTATAGGATTTATAGGTATTAATACAAAATGTTTAAAAATGTTCTATATGTCACGAACATAACATTCCTTTTCCCATAAGATTTGGTTTTCGCTATTTGCGGTTTTGTAATTCGAAGCAATTTTTCGGAACCTATTCGTGTTTTTTATTCGTTTGATATCATTTTGTGATTCGAGGACCACTAAATGAATTCTTTTAGAAAACAACATTTTACAATTATTCAATTCAATTCTTTGATTTATCTACACTCTACAAGAAATTTGAAATTGATAAATATATTGATACAGTTCTTTTTAAAACTAAATTACAAAACTTTTGTACGTTTTGAAAAAAATACAAAAATGTTTACTACTTTTTATGTAGGTCTAAAGTTGAACCTTTTCCTTTCATTACTGAACATTTTTTGTTTCTTGAGCTAATAACTTTGTAAAATTTACATCTATCACTTTTTTACTGACATATATACATTCTTTGAACCTTTCTCTACAAAAAAGCTACGGACCACTATCGAATTGGTATATAATTACTATATTTGGCGAATTTTTGAAAATGTGCATGCAAACGCCCTATAATATAATATGTAAACGCCCTTGAACGTATGCCCTATAACAAAACACAAATCTCAATAATAGACGACAAAAATTGGATAGGTAACAACCTAAAACGGCTAAAACACAACTTACCTTTAAGTGGGTCCTTAAATTGGAGGCAGAAATTGCTGAAGCCTTGATTGTTTTAAATTTTGGTAAACACAATAGGCATTTAAATGTTAAACTATTTCCCTCCCTTGTTATTTGTTCATAAAAGTTTGAAACGACTGGCCACAATAAAGACTTAATAAAATTAAAAAATTAAAAATTAAAATACTGCTACACTAGACCTAACTCACTATTAACAATCACTAACCCACTAAATAAAATCTAAACTGTCATTCACTATAACAGGGCAAAACAATTAAACAACTTATACAAAATTAACAAAACTATCCAACTGTAATAATGGCATGCGTATACCCAAGGGCTAATTGAATGACACTGATGGGTGTGTTAACGGCGTTGTTTTGTTTGTTTACGTTACCATTAGCTAATAGCCCAGGTACCTTATATACCCCACCCTCTTATAGTTCTATCTTTCTTTAGACACCCCATCCCTTCCGGCCGGCGAATAAGCAATAAATAACCCAAACTAAGGAATATTGAATGTTGTCGCGTCAGGCCCACCCACCCGGTCGGCATTTCCATTGTGACAAATCTTTCCGGGCATCAGCCAAATTAACTGACGTTAGTTTTAATCGTTAACCAATATTTTAACGATTAAGAGTTAAAAGCTAATCAGTTTTAAAACTAACAATTAAGTTAAAAGTTACCCATATTTTTAACGATTAATTCTAATCGTTAATCCCAAGTCTGTGAATCCCTATATACCAATTATAATTCAAGTATTGGATAATAGATTGGTCAATCACTTTTTCTACGTAAGATTTGTTCTGTTATAAAATGGTTACACCTTTACCTATGTTTGTATCAATATTGTACTCAACAAGCATCTCTGGTCATTCTAATCGGACGATGATAACCCAAAAAGTTGTTCGCCTTTTAAAATAAAACCACCTATGTTTCCTTTAGAAGTTATAACATAGGTTTTAACCACAGATACTAGAATACACGGTAGGGGTCACGCGCAGGTCCCTGCCGCCCGGCTCGGAGACGTGACGTCACCATGGACCCACCGCCTCGCCGCACTGTATACAGACTACACAGACCACAATGTCATTCGCTGTTCGAACACTAAAACGCGTAACCTGCAGCCTTCAATTTCGTTATATATTTTTAATAATTAGGGACGAAAGTATAATTTTGCAGGCCAGTACGATTTTATATCGGTATATACATTTATTAATATTAAAAGTGCCCTAACCATGCCGTTACTCTTAAGTTTTGTGTAATAATCACTAGAGTTTGATGAATTCCCGTGTGCACAAATTTTAAACGATTTTTTTATTCAATGCAAAGTTTGATCATGTTTGAACTAAACCGTAACATTTATAAAGATGTAATTCCTTTATACTTATCACTTAGTATAAGTTGACCATTTATTTATTTCAGAAACAATTTATATTTTTTTTATTTTAACAAGCCATTTGTCCATGAGAGCTCGTATCTGCTCCAACCACCTTCATCAGTCTTCCCCACTAGATATTTTTTAAAATATATTTTACATTTAATTGTTTCTGAAATAAATGTTTTAATAGTCTCAGTCTCCAAACAACACCTTGTAAAACCAAGGTAATATTTCGAAGGAAATTTTACAAGAAAACTAGTTGAATATTATGATCGCAGATCTGTCATGGTTAAATAATATTAAGAGCAATGTAGATATAATTTTCTGAAAAAGTTTGTTTATATATCAATAATAGTTTCTTATCAGCAAATTAATTATTAAAATTGTGAAAAATATTTTGTAAATTAATTAATAATAAAAGAAATAAAATATTGTTTTACATGAGTAAGTACAATGCATATAACCAATTCATTCGTATATATAATCAATTTATGTATATGTTTATATCATCCAAATTGATATCTTCAGACTTTTGTTACTTGTAGAAGAACGCCCAGAAATGAATAATTATAATATTTAAAGATCATCATAAAAAAAAAACTAATATTAACTAAGGGAAACTGAGTTAATTGGTCTGAAATTGTATTGTAAACGTACGAAGAACACATTTGGTAATGGTTTTCAATTGATAGTTTGAATCAATACTGCAAGAACTCTCTACACACCAGATGCACATCTTCTTTATCCAAACATTAGTAAAATATTACATTTAGTGAGCTTCAAATCTCAATGAACATTATATTGTAATATTTTTGATTTTAACTTATTTATTATGTATTTTATAGTTCTAGTTTCACTTTTTTCCCCCGACTACTTAACTCTTTGTTTAGCTAGCCAAAAGAAAGTTTGGTTAGTTTTTTAACATCTACAACCTAATTCTTACAATCTTCTGTTTATATAATTCTTTATAATAAGAAAATATTATAAACTATAAAATTTCAAAAATTTTAATATATGGAACGTTTTTGTAAAATCACAAATGTAAATTTCAAGCAGATAACAATTATTATATATGAATACGTTAATATTTAAAGTTAATTGTTCAATTAAAGTGTAATAATTATTAACATAGTTTATCTTAAACCTCAAATAATATATGTTCTCAATCGATAAGTAAATCATTAATTATTTACTTTTCATAAGTGTCTGGCAAACGTACTATGCATCACAAAAGCAAAATACAAACTCATTTGAGGTTTTTCAGGATAGTTATCACTAAATGGCCATCAAAAATAAATCTAAATTATTACAATATTCAACCTACTCTACAAAATGGAAAAAACCTATTATTTTGTCTATCCATGTATGTCATTCAATTTGAACACGTTCCAGACAAAAATGAGTTGGTCTTATGTAGTGCCCTTAAATAATAGTTTCAAAATTGTCCTTGTTTATGTATCTGATACATTTTACTTTAACTCAATCTCCATATGTAAGGTACCTACGCATTTATTTTTAAATTCTTACTGTAATACACAACGAATTTGGACATTAATTTCCTACTCATCTCTGCCTACTAATAAAGGGGATGGAGTGTTTGTTGTTTTAAACAGTACATTATTCTCCACAGAGCAATAATTTATATGTACCATTTAACCTTTTAAATCAGCTATAAAAATATAGGTGGCAATTTAAATAAAGAAACACTACGAAGTCATAGCTTTTTCGTAGTTAAATTTTTGATACAAACTTTTTATATGTTTAATATATAGGCTATATAAAAAAAAACTAAAAACGAAAGAAACTTTTAACAATGTAAATCATGTAATTTCGTAATAGTCAAAGTCCAAATTTACTTGAATCTAATAAGTTGTTTAGAGTCAAACCATTGTAATAAAAATGGTAATTGCAACGAATTTGGAAACAAACAACAGAAGTAAATATCGCATCAAAACAAGCTAGTAAGTTTAGACGTTTTAATGAAAATTAAATAGAAGATATTAATGTTAACACAGTCGCAGTAGAAGTTAATGCTTTTAAAATTTCCCTAAATAAAATATATATAATTTATAAATACAAAACCAGGACTCATTAATTACTTATCTATTTAATATAAGTGTACGAGCGGCAGGGAGCGGGCCGGGAGGGTGGGTTCAGAGTGTCGTCGCTGGCACGTGAGTTTACTGCGCATCCTACTCATGACCCCTACCGTGTATTCTAGTATCCGTGGTTTTAACCAAGAAGGGACTGCGTATGTATGTCAAAGACTTTCAAGCTGTGATCTGTGAGGACCAATATATATTTAAAACAAAATAATAACTATTGACTTTTGAGATGATAACTTGATAGAATAAAACTGGAACACAAAATATCACAACTAGAACGTTTACTAACGTGCTTCAATGACAATGTCACCATCTTCAGTGATGGACGAGCTGCAATAATCAATTTTATTATTAGTTATTCAGACATTTGCCATCATTTGTGTGTTCAAAAATCATGGCTAACTATGTTATTCGGCTAAAATGTTCGTGTTTTATCGAATAACTAATAATCAAATTGAACATCCGTAGTTAATAAATGATAACTTCAAACAGAGAATATAATAATCAAACTCAGTTATAGTTTGATTATTCTAGCTCGTGCATCACTGAAGATGATGACATTGTCATTGAAATGCGTTTGAGTTAGTAAGCGTTTTAGTTGTGAGATTTTGTGTTAAAGTATTATTCTATCATATATATATGTTTTTAAATGTATGTAATTTCTAATTCATTCAGTTTTTTTATCCAAGTTGCATTTTTGATGCAATAAAGAAAAAGTATTTAAAAAAAAACATTTTTTATAAATTCTGTGAAAATGAAATAATTTCTTCATTTTTTGTATTAATCATTACTTGGTGTTTGTTCCCGATTGGAACCATTTCTGTTACACTGTTAGGATTTACTTGTAAGCCAATCCTAATCTCCTGAAGTTTGTATACTATCTACGAAAACTTTTGAGAGGTTAATTAGATAGTTCAAACGGTTGATTCTCAGTTCTGGTAACACTTTTTTTTTTTCATTTTGCTAACCTTGAACTGTGTGTAGAATTACTGAAACTTAACACTGACTTTACTCTTCTTAAAAGATGGTGCCTATGTTCGGTGAATAGAAAAGCTTATTTGAAAACCGTAAATAATAATAATATGTCTTTATTGAAAATAATCTACAAAATGTTTTTGATATAAAACAATTTTAGATCCTGTCAATACTCTTGGTTCAAAGATTGTCAAAGGGTTTGCCATTCCATATTACTTTTTAGCCATAGGATGAAGAAAAGAGAAAAAAGATAATAATTACCTTTTCTTAGATGCTGTTGTACTGTTGTACAAAAAAAAGATAACATATCAACGGATTAGTATTTTTAAAGTGCTCTCATTTCAACTAAAAATTACACTTTATACTCGGTAGGGAAAAACCCACCAAGATCAGAAAGAGAGAGAAAAAACATTAGTCTGAATAACTTAATGATTATACTCATTGGTTAAACTAAAT